>JAQFJA010007314.1:0-10001 GCA_029874485.1 Naso brachycentron | reverse complement strand
AAATGGTCTTTGAATTTAAATTTTAAATATACTTTCTGTGTCTACATTAATTCCATGATTTTTCCTAAATAAATAACCATTACAAGCCTCATTAGGAAAATGCGATTAATTACAGAAAATTGTGCGATTATTTACTTAATTTTTTTTAATCCATTGACAGCCCTAAAAAATACGTAAAATCACTAATCTGTTCATTTTGATATTACAATTTTGTCAATTGTATTTGCAAATACAGTGGTTGGTTAGTCACGGACAAAATGACTGCACCTCTGGGACCACTGTCACTCCGAGATCCCTGCTGATTTGGTCTGGTTTCTTGTCTCCCAGTTTCCATGAGCTGCCACGGGGAGGCACAGCAGGAGTCTTGATGATTGTGGCACTGGTGTTCAAAGCCAAACCGTAAGGTGCAATCCAAAGTTACCACACTGTGTCTAGACAAGGCCACCATACCCTTTAAAGTAGTCAGTACAATGATACGCCCTGGATCAAATCTACAGTATCCAAATGGCAGTTTTCCCAAGAACACTGTAGGCTGCTGATTTAAAGTTGGCATTGCAATGTTTGCATTTATGAAGAACTGTTTCAATTAAAAAGAATTTTAAAAGAATTGGGCTTTATGCTTTTACTGTAGGTTTACATTTAAGGATAGACAATGGACAAATTAGAACAAACCCCCAACACACTGCAATTATAAGATTTTTTTTCTTTGTATAGGCACGGTGTCTGACCTTTTATATCTAAATTATGAGTTAACAATTTATGAAAAGTACCAACATATCACCTTGTGGTTTCCTACCAGCTCACAATGTATGATTATGTGTATATGTGACTAGTGTGTGTGTGACCAGCGGTCACCCATGGTTATGTGGTTTATGATATGCAGGTTGTTTCCAGGCCAGCGATTTGTCAAAGATGCACATGCATGTGTGTGTGTGTGTGTTTAAAGGTTGTTGTATATTGTGTCTCTATAGAGAACTGCCTGCTGATTCTGTGGATAAGGTGGAGGGATTTCATTACCCAGGGCCATGTTGTCCAGGAGAGGGTGCTCATCCCCCGGATCGTAGCAGATGTTGTATAGGATGCAGCATGCAGACACTGCCGAGCTGATCTTTTCAATACTGCCCATGTGAAGGGAATGTTCTCCGCAGGATTTTGCTTTTAGAATGCCAAATGTCTGCTCAGTGACTACACGAGCAACATTGAGCTTTCAATTGAAGTACTTTTGCCTGCCTGTGAGGTGACCATTATCCCTATAGGGCTTCAGCAGCTGAGGCATAAGGGGGTAGACGGAGTCCCCAATGATGTGCGTACCCTCTGGCACAAGGGTTTGGGGATCCTCAGGGCCTGAGCCACTGCTGTGTGTCTGAGAGCTCGTGCATTGTGCCAACTACCAGGGCAGCCCACAGGTATGTTGCAGAACCTTCGCTGGCTATCAAAATCCGGTCAGAATTACTGAATAGAAATTATTCCTATTTAAGTAGGCCAGTGGGTTGTCCACGTGGGGTTTTCTAATTGGAATGTGGCACCCAACAACTGCACAAATGGTCCTAGGGAAACCTGCCCTTGCAAAGCCCAACTCAGACCTGTGAAGACTTTCCCCCACAGGCCAGGTAATGTAATGTGACAGCTGGGTGTTTATGAGAGCACAAGACTGATGGAGGTGCACCATCAATGTGGATTTGCTGACATTGAAACGGCTTGCAACACCCCATATGATTCCTGGTGGCATAGTGTCCACAAGTTTCCACAGATATTTTAGTATTGAGCGGATTGTTGTAAACAGGACCAAGGGCAGTGATGACATCCTGGGACAGTAAATATGAGAAAGCAGGCTATTAATAACATGGAAACATTGTTATAATAGAGTAGCCTCAAAATGCCCCAAACACTTGTCCTTTGGAAAGCCGGAAATGACCCTTAAACTCCAAGAGCGTATAGAAGCACAACATCCTCCACAAATCCAAGAGTTTTTGGAACAAGCCTAGAGAACAGGGACCAATGTTGAAACTGCTGTGCAGAATCAACAGATTGGAGGATAAAGTTTGAGCTGAGAGGTATGAACAAACTAAGCAGACATCAGTGCAGTTCATGTGTGTGTTTTAAATAAGGAAATGATTGCATGAATAAAATCTAAATACAGTAAAAAAACAACACAGGAATACAGAGGTGAGGTGAGGATAGATTGAGGAAAGAATAAAAAGCTGCCTACTCTGAGATCTTCATTGGAACTGAAATTGGATTTGGGTTGCGATAATCTAAAACAGTTGTTCCCCCTTCTAAATGTATAAGTGCACTCCCAGGTATCTTCTGTTCACCATGTTTCCTGCATCTGGTGTTGGTGTGCTGGTGCAATGCCAAAAGGCCATCAATAGAAAATAGTACAAAAATATATTTCACAAAAGGGTTACTTCAAAGTCTGAACATGTTTTGTGATGGAAATATAAAATAAAAGACCTTTTTTCAACAATATAATGCACCAGCACACACGTCAAAGACAACAGTCATGGCTTGAGTAGGCTAACACTCTCTGTTGGTGGTGTTTCGGCCCTGCATTAAGAACAACAGATCATTTATGGGTGTATATTGAACTGTAGGCTGCAGACTACAGGATGTCTGAACATCATGTGGACACAAGTTGTCGGCTAAGTGCCAGCATCTAGTCATGATGCTACATCTATCCTTATATTTCTATATGTATAAAAAGAAAGTGGGTTATAAGAGAGGCCTTACTGAGTCTTTAGAGGCAGACTGGATCTGCCCTGCGGGCTGCTGTCAGCCAGAGGACAGCAGGAGCCGAGGCAGGGGTCAGGTTACAGTGATGTAAAAAACGACACATTACCCAACAAAACATGTATTCACAAAGTTGTAGCTCACCTTTGTTGTTCCTCATATTCTCCAAGCAAAAACGGGCATTTCCAAAACATCTATTTCGTCTGCTACGAAAAACACAAACACCGCGAGATCAGCTGTTGTAGTCACGTGACTGACGCACTACGAGAAGTAGAAGGTGTCCGACTTGACGGCAGGCGTTTTATACTCCACCCCGGAGGGAGGCGGGCCAAGATGGCGCTACTGTAAGACGCTTTTTTCTACGCTGTCGAAACTTTTTTCCGTTCAAAACTTGCTTGCTTAAACCCCTAAAACATGTAAATAGTTTTTTAAACGTTTGAGTATCGCTTGGGGAACAACAACTAACACTTTGACCCCTTTCGCTTTGCTTTTTCGTCGTCTTTTTCTGTTGGACTCCAACCGTAATTAACCACCGAAGTTAGCTTTGCCTGCTAGCTCGGAACTCCAATGTTCGAAGGAAAAGGGAGAAAAAAAGAAAAAGAAAAAAAGAAGCTCAAACTGCCAAACACCTGGTTCTGCTGACATGTCGTCTACGGAGGATTGGGAAGATATGGAAACTACAATGGAAGCGGTAGGAGAGAGTGTTCAACGGTGTCATTCGTACGCCAAACTACATCAACAACTTGACGACTCTCCCAGCGCGAGCCCACAGAAAAAAACAGCCCGTTGTGAGCCGGAGCCCTCCAACGCTGTCCTGCTGGCAGCAATTAACAAGCTCACCGAGTCGCAGATCGGCTTCAAGGAGAAGCTGGATTCCGTAGAGAAGTCCATTGAGAATGATTTCAAGAGTATTCAAACACTCTTCTCTTCAGTCCACGCAACAGAGAAGAAGGTAGGAGAGCTGACATCCAGAGTGGCTCCAGATTAAAACCCTGGCCGACAGAGTGAACGACATGGATGCGTACTCCAGGCGCTGGAACTTGAAGATCTCTGGGATCCCCGAGTCAGAAGGTGAAAATGTGAAAATGACGATGATTGACATCCTTTCCCGCGTCTCTCCGGCTCTCGCGACTCTCTTCAAAAGACCGTGGATATCGCCCACAGACTGGGACCTCAACCGAAGACGGAAGTTCAACAACCACCACGCCGCATCATAGTACGGTTCTCTCACCGGGCACACCGTGACCAAGTCTGGGCGGACGCCAAAACCTCTCAGGTCCTCAAGCAGAAGAGCGTGAAGATTTCGGAGGACTTAACCCAGCAGGTGAGGGATGCGAGAGCGAAGCTGTGGCCACTGGTAAAGGGGGCGAGGAGGCAGAACAAGAGAGCTGGCTTCAGCGGCCATCATCGCTGGTAAGAAGATCTCTGCCGAGGACTTTTTGATGGAGTAGTTAGGTTCGTCTCTGTAGAAATTTTGATTTTGATGAATGGGAGCTATTTAAATAAGCTATATACAATTTAAGTCTATTTACCCTTGTCTTTGTTTTTTGTTTTTTTGACAAGAGGGTAGGAAACTGTTGGACTTATTTTTTGTTCTTTTTGTTCAAATACTACTGAGAGTTTTTTGCTATGTCCTAACTAAATACCATTACAGGAATCTGTTTTTCTTTTTGCTTCTCCACTGTAGCATAATTCAGCTACTGTATAGTTTACATGGGTCAGTTTCTAAATTGATCACTCATGGTAAAGTTTTTTTTTTTGGCTTGTAAATTCAAGTTTTGCACATTTCTCAACTTCTTGCTTAACAACTACCACTACTACTGTTCAAGTAGTTCTGTTCATCTGTTTTTTTTGTGTGTGTCCGATATTAGTTTGTCATGTTTTTCTCTAAATGTACGGCGAGTACGAGATTTAACTAAAAGAAAAGCTTTATTTTTATTTTGCAGTCATCAAAAGAAGGATGTCTATTTTTTACAGGAGACTCATTCCACTTCTAAAGATGAAGTTTTTGGCGTAATCAGTGGGGAGGGAAAGTTATTTTTTCTCATGGTACTAATTTTTCAGGAGGTGTTTTAGTTTTATTTCATCCCAAATTTAATGGTGAGATCATATACACAGAGGCTTCAGATACTGGTAGATGGATTCTGTTGGTGGTTAAATGTGCAGATAATATATTTATTTTGGTAAATGTTTCTGGCTTTAATGCCAGAAATTCTAATGTCACACTCCTGAACTTTCTGTCCAACAAAATTCTCCAAGAAATTATCAGATTTCCCTCTGCACCTGTGATTGTTGGTGGTGATTTTAATGAGGCCAGTAACTTATGTACAGATAGATTTCCTGCAAGAGGTAATCAAGATAATTTTAACCCTGTTATAAATGATTTTTGTAGCAAGCTTTCATTATTAGATGCTCTGAGAATTTCACACTCTTTGGAAACTAACCTCTTTACATGGTTTAAAGCAGACCTCTCACAAAAATCTCGTATAGATTTGTGGCTTATCTCTGATAATTTGGCTTCCTGGGTCCAAACATGTAATATCACTGCTGCTCCCTTGACTGATCATGCTGGAGTGGAGATTTCTTTATCAAATTTGAGTTTTACTCACCGCAACAAACCTGGGTACTGGAAATTAAACTTTTCCTTTCTACAACAATCAGCTTATTGTTTGAGTATCAAACAAATCATTACTAAATTTACCTCAATGACTGAAATTACACCTACGCTAAAATGGGAGCTATTCAAATTTGAATGTTAATGTTTTTCAATGCGTTTTGAAAAGCAACAATTAAGAGATCAAAATAAAGCTTATGCTAATGATTTAAAAGAGCTAAATGATATATTAAATATACTCGTTCCAAGTAATGAAGATAAAGTGCACTTGCACTCTTTAAGGGAAAAATTAGACATCTTTTTTCAAACCAAGGCAAGGGGGGCATTTATAAGGTCTCGGGCCAGATGGTTGGAACATGGTGAAAAAAATTCCTCCTTCTTTTTTAATCTGGAAAAAAAACGTGGAGAGGCAAGAAAGATATCTGCTTTATATATTGATAACAGTCTCTCTGAAAACGAAAAGGAAACTTCTTTATTTATTTCAAACTTCTATCAGAAGTTATATACCTCCTCATCTGACCCACAGGCTTGTCGTCTGTTCTTTGATAAAGTATCCCCATTCATTCCTAAAGTTTCTAGGGAAAATTAGGAACTTTGTGAAAGTCCAATTACGCGAGATGAATTGCAGAAGACTATTACCAAAATGCCTACTAATAAAAGTCCTGGCCCACATGGATTGCCTTATGAATTTTATATAACGTTTTGGGAAGATTTAAAACACATGTTATTGGAAGTTTTTGTTAATTGTGCCCAAAACAAGGAACTGACTGTCTCTATGAAGCAAGGTTTAATATCTCTAATTCCTAAACCTGGTAAAGATCTTCTTTATTTGGATAATTGGCGTCCTATTATGTTGCTAAATTCAGACTACAAAATACTTGCAGCACTGTATGCTAATAGATTAAAATTGTGCTTAGAGGAAATTATCTCTGTAACGCAGTCAGGTTTTATGAAAGGTCGGCACATTTCTAATGATATTCGACTTGTCCTAGATGTTTTAGATTACGAAGATCTGTTTGATAAAAAATCTCGGATTTTGTTTTTGGCCTTTACAAAGCCTTTGATACTGTAGAGTATTCATTTATCTGTGAGGCTTTACAATATTTCGGGTTCAAAGAAAACTTCAGGAATATCATAAGTACATTTTATACCAATATTAACAGCTGTGTATCCCTGGCTCATGGTACCTCCCCTTGCTTTGATATAAACCGTGGGATAAGGCAAGGGTGTCCAATTTCACCTTTTTTATTTCTGATTGCTGCTGAACTTCTTAATTTGTTTATTATTAATTGTGTAAATGTAGAAGGTATTAAGATAGGTGACAATGTTTTAACCATCAGTCAGCTGGCCGATGACACCTGTTTGTTTCTTCAAGATGAACTTCAAGTCCCTATTGTTATGAATGCTTTAAATGTATTTTCAAATGCCTCTGGCCTTAAAATTTATAAGAAAAAGTGTGAAATAATGGCCATACATGATTCTGATACTGTCTTAATCGATGATATAAAGGTTAAAAAAGAGGTAAAATACTTGGGTATCAAAATTAGCAAATCTAGTAGTGAGAGGATCTCTCAAAATTTTATGCCAAAAATTGAAAAGTCTAAATTTATCTTCAACTGTTGGTCACAGAGAGACCTAACGATTTTAGGTCGAGTTTTACTTTCTAAAGCAGAAGGTTTGTCAAGGTTAGTTTAGCCAGCTTTATCTTTATATGTAGATAGCAAAACTTGTGCTGCTATTGACTCACTTTTATTTAAATTTATATGGAAACACAAAACTGAGTACATAAAGAGGAAGACACTTATAAGACAATATTCAGAGGGGGGCCTTAATGTGTTAGATTTCCAAACTATTAACAGCATATTTAAAATCAGTTGGTTAAAACATTGCTTAGCAAATAATAACGCCCCGTGGTTTTTTATTCCCAATTTTTTGTTTAATAAATGTGGTGGTTTAAATTTTTTGCTGTCATGTAACTTTACCTCAAGTAAACTGCCTGTTAAGCTTGCCAACTTCCATAAACAAGCCCTGGACACTTGGAAAATTGCATCTAAACAAAACTTCTCTCCTCACATGTGTATTGTATGGAATAATCAACATGTTGTTTACAAGAATAAGCTACCTACGAAGATTTCACCCATGGAAAAGGTTTAGACACCTCACGCTCTATGCACTCCAGAATAATCAAAAGTATTCCTTCTAACCTGTTGTCTCTTATTAGAGCACCTGCTATGTACTCACCTTTCTCAGGAATGATTCCTGTTTGTTCTTGAGGAACGCTCTTGTAACAATGCGCATATTAGATCTGTTTTTACCTCTATTTATAGTCAGTATCCAAGCTCATTTTATCGTTGGAGAGCGATGTTTCCTGACATCAGTAACAATGTTTGGACTGAAATGAATAGATTTTTTGTACCCAATAAAGTTAAAGAATTACATATTAAAGTTTTACATCGATATTGTCCCTGTATTGAATTAATTAACAGATTTAAACCTGATGTGTCCCTTTTATGCTCCTTCTGCAAAAAAGAAGTTGAATCCTTATCTCATTTGTTCTATAGCTGTCCCTACTCTACTAGCTTTTGGAATCAAATGTCTTTATTGATTTGGGAATCTTATAAAGTTTTGATCACTATCAATGAAGGTATGGTCTTATTCTTGAACTCTGTATGTAATAACAAGGACGTTAATAATATAATAAAATTGTTATGTATATTGGGCAAATTTCACATCCATAAAGTCAGGTTCCTCCAGGCCACGCCAAATGAATTTTTGTTTTATGTTGAACTGAAGTCCTTTCATAACTCTGTCTGTAAAGTATCAAAAATAAGAAAGCTCTCAAGACATCTAGTCTCATGGAAAATATTATGGTCCATATATGAAATCTCTGTGTTTTTTTGTTTTTTTTTCCGTCTTTCTTTTCTTTCTCTATTTTCCAAATTTTTTGCTCATTTATCTCCTGCTCCTTTATTGATTCAATTTAATCATACATCATAGTCATGAATGATGACGATGATAATAATGATAATGAGTGATACTTTGTATTTTTTATTTATTATACTTGCATTTATTGTACTTATTTATTTAATTGTTTATTTAATTTATTTAACTCAGTTTTTTTTCTTTTGTTTGTATTTGTTTTCTGTCTATTCATGCCTTGTGTATACACTCCTTGTACATTGTCTCATGTTTGTATGATGTCATGTTGCTTGTATGTTATGTTTGTTTGTATAATGTCTTTCATATGTTAATGAAGTTTGTGTGAAAAAAAATAAAATTAAAAAAAAAACTTTCATTGAAATGAACGGCGGCCATTTTCCGGTCCAGTATCCAGTTCTTATAATACATCCATGCTAAAGAAAAGCTGCTTCCTCAAACTCTGCTCCTGAACTCCGCTCGCTGTCGGCTGGAAGGCGGGACACATGGTGCGTTCACGGGCTGATCTGAAGCTCGGACAGAGCCAATTCAGGAAGAAATACAATGAAACTACTTACATAGAACTTTATACAAAACCGAAATATCGCAATTTTAAAGTGCGCATTGAACCGTGGATGGCGTACCGTACGGTTCAATATTATACTGAGAATTGCTGCCTCCCTAGTGCGTGCAGGTATTATTGCACTAAGTTAGCATACATGAATGTAATTATGTACGCACTATTGCACCGTAATTTCATACATAGATGTATGTATGTATACAAAGGCCTGGTTTGTCTCCAGTCACATCCACACAAAAACCCTCATGCACAAAATCTAAACACAACATACAGACAACACATTCAGTGGATTTTTAATAGAGATATTTAGTGCAGCTTTGAATATCCAGTACCCTGTTTTTAGTTGTTTGGTAAATGAGATAAGTTTTGGCAGATCTCGTATGTCACTCAGTCTACCGCGCTCAATATGAAAACACTGACTGCCCAAAAACACTTCTCCTAAATGGAAGTAGACAGTCACCTGTGGAGTCAGCTCTTGTTGACCTATGTGAGGTTCCCTATAAATTTTCTTTAACAGAGGTGGAGCCAGTAGACAGAATCTGCATGTGTAGGGACCGAGTCCTCCAGGCAAGGACCCTATTGTAATTGTTCAGTTTATTATTATTCTGCACACGTCACTTCTAATCCAGATTTGACCCCCTAAACATGCTCAAAAACTCACCAATATGTGGCACACACATCAGGTCTGGCAAACAACGTTATAAAATTTTAAATTCTCTCTAGCACCACCTAGAAACACTAAAACGGCCACTACGGCCCGTAGGAATGTCGCAGAGAGATCAAACCCTAACTCAATTTTTCGTCTTCCAACAGGAAGTCCACAATTTGCATTTCAAAAGAAGATTTTGGTCTCATAAATTTGCTATCTCTGTCAAGGGTGTTTATCATATCGGCTTCAAACGCTAATAGATGACTAAGGAGACACTGCTGATGAAAAGTTCTGAACAACTTTGTAATAACTCAAGTGGTTTGGATTTTATAGACGGGTTTCTGTGTGACGTCATCACAGAGATGCGCGCGCAACTAGGGGGCAAAAAGCAGGGTGGTGTCTCACAATTCATGGATGGGAGTTGAGGCCCCAAAGTGTGAGAGGATGATATATGTGAGGAGTTGGGGTCCCCTCCGCTCGGACAAAGGACCCTCACTTTTAGTTAAACCAGA
>JAQFJA010007285.1:0-10003 GCA_029874485.1 Naso brachycentron | reverse complement strand
TTGATGAGAAATCTAGATAAACTCAACAGTTTCTCCATCCTTTTCACACGATTCCTCTTGAAGTCGTATGAAGTAAATCATCAACGAGCTCCAGCTGTCAGGACTGCACCGTTCATCAAAATATTGCTGTAACATCGTATATGATTGTAAACATCCTGATTATAAGGCTTAATGTGCGAAAAACCAAACTTCTCCTTTAACATACTCATAAAGAGAAAACTCATCATTTGAGAATGATCCTTACCGGGCTTAGAATGTATACTCAACGTATACTCGATGGCATAGATTACTTAGTTGATAAATCATTAAATAATAAAGTAAGAAGCTGAAATAAATTAAATTGGAAGCATAATTATGTAATTTTTTTACAGAACGTCATCGTTCATCAGTGTGGATGCTCACATAATCGTCGTTATGGTTATTAGGGCTGTGTTTTGGCAAGAATCCGGCGATATGATATGTCCCACGAAACCGAGGTTACGATACGATACAATACGATATATGGCAATACCGGAAGCAAGGCGATACATTGAAATTTTTTTAAAATCTTATTTTAGGAAAATGTTTATAGTATAAACACGACAATATCCATAACATCTGAGTTTAAAAAATAGGGGTTTTTTTTTTGTGCAGTCTGAACACAATAGCAATATTTTTGGTCAGGGATTTTAATAAAACTAAAATTAACCACTTCCACAAATCTTTGCATTAAAACTATTATTTTAAAATTGATACATAATACTACGATATCGATATGTACTGATATTTTCTTACACCCTAATGGTTATAGTTGTAGTTATAGTGGTTGTTGGCCTGGGATCAGCCTTTTGTAGGCGGGGCATGGCCACTCGGAGAGGTGGCAGACAGTGGGTCAGTGTAACAGCCTAGCGTGTCAGGCGTCGACAGACAGCAGACACAGCGAGTGTAGCACGATGTGGTGATTGCTTACCGGCCCGGCCCACCAGGACTCATCCAGATTCTCCTGATCAGTGACTCCTGCCTACTTGATGGTGTTTAACCCTCTAAGGTCTTTTTTCTAAGGCCATTTTTTTCTGTTTTTAGAGCATCTGGACTTTTTGTCCAAAACTGAATGTGAAACCTCAACCCTGTAATGCATAATCATAAAATATACGTAATTTTTTCAGGACAAGCTCGGCTATTAGAATATGTTGGCTGCAGGGGTGTCACTTGAATGTGTAAATTGTAATATGACTCGTAAGACAAGAGGAAAAACAAAGCAAAAATGGAAGTAAAAGAATTTCTTACAAAAGAAAATACAATTAAATGTGGATGAACACTTTTGACAACAGAAAAATGCAAGAAAAGCAAGAAATCAGCTCAAAAACACATACAGCTTTTTACACATATATTTAGAAAATTTGCCATTTCTTTCTTTCTTAGGTTTTTTTAAAGTAAAAATGCATGTAAAACCTCAAAACTGTAATGCATAATCATATAGATAAACTACTTTTTTCTGAACAAGCAATCAATCAATCAATCAAATTTATTGTGGGGGTTGGTGCAAGAAAGTATGCAGTTAGTAACATGTACTGAGACAGCGGTTAGAGTAGGAAGAGAGAAACTGAGGAGTTCAGTGCATCATGGGAAATCCCTCAGCAGTCTAGGCCTATAACAACACAACTATGGGCCGGCCTGTGCTGACCTTAACTATAAGGAAGGTTTTAAGCCTACTCTTAAACATAGAGAGGGGGTCCGCCTCCTGGACCTGAACTGGGAGCTGGTTCCAGAGAAGCGGGACCGAGCTGAGTTATTAGAATATCTTCGTAATATATGAGTGTCATTTGAATGTATAAATAGTAATATAACCAGGACAAATGAAAAATAGAACAAAGATGGAATTAAAAGAATTTATTCAACAATATAAAGATAAAAATAGGCTACAGTAGGTATAAAAAAAAAGTTATTTTATTTTGGTGGACAGGAAGCGGAAGCAGTAGGAGCATTGCATTTCCGTGCATTTCTAGCTGTTTTTGATATGGAAAACCGATTAAATAATTACAGAGGACCTTCACTGTGGAATTTATCACACTGTATTTACATTATGAAGACTGTATAAAGTTACTCAGGTTCCAGGAGACGTAACTCAGCCTGTGAAAGAGATTCGATGATCATCGAGGGCTCATCCGAATGGCCCAGCTGTTAGCTTTCAGCTACAGAAAACAAGTAAGTTGCTATCTTTCTTCTATCAAAAGTTATTTAGTGTTTTGTAAATGATGTATTTCCGACAGGCCGGCGTGTCGTCCGACCTCAGGCTTGCTGCTGCCAGCAGTATGCAGCCTCTATCCAGTAGGCCAGGAGGTGAAACTAAGCAATACAAAATTAACAAATTTGAAATGTAAGTTCTGTTTTACCTTGGCTCTCCTCTGTCCCTTCAACAGGCTCAACCGCTATAAAACAGAACATACATCTCACCTCTGCAGTGTGACTTTCATTTAGTTTTCTCTTGCTGTTATCCTCTACTCCTGACCAGACAATCTCTGCCTATTTTTCTCTCTTCACACGTGGCCTTTTTGTTTGTTCTCAGTTTCATGTTTTTACCAACATCCTGGTGGGAAGCCCTGAGGCATCACTAAACAAGTAAAGAGAGAATGTTAAACTAAATTAGTGTTTTTTTTTGTGTGTGTTTTTGTGTAGATTAGCAGTGCAAAAAAAATAAATAAATAAAACATGCTCACCTGATCGAGTTGCAGCTGCTGTTTGGCTTTACACAGAATAGAAGGTTTCCATTGGAGATGCCTCTGAACTTGGAGCCTCTCATGCTGCCCGTGACCTCTCACAGGACTCTTTGTGTTGGGAGGCTAATGTTGTTACCACTAAGCACCACCTGTTATAACTGTGGCTGCAGTTGCTGTTGTGGGGTGAGCTGTTGATCAGGCCATTAAAATTGCTCTTCTTTGTAGCCTCAACAACAAATGTGATATTAATTCCTTTAGGAGTGACTGCTTAGGCTAATTAAAGACTCAGTGTCCATAGTGGGGGGGGGGGCACCAAAGGCTCATTTTAACTGATGTTAATCTGTCAAGGTGCAACATCCAAGAACTCTGGGGGTTTTAAAGGCAGCCTCTGTTATATTCCTCTCCTCCTCTCTCTCTCTCTCTCTCTCTCTCTCTCTCTCTGTGGAACGATGGCTTTAGAACAATAAAACACACAAGAACAACATAAAGCATAAAGTGTTGTCCTATGGGTGGGACAAAATATTGATACAGAAATATATCGTCATCCTGACTCTTGAAATACAATTATCAAATTGCCGGTGCCAAATATCCATATCTTAATTAAACTAATGTGTCGCTGTGAACAGATTTCCCTGCCAGTTTGACTCACCAGTGTCACTGCTTCATGGTGGCCTTATGAAAAGAATATGGGTAACGTGAACAGAAAACATAAGGTCAACGAAAAAGTTGACAGCTGGAAAATGATGATTCATGTATGTAGTGTCAGCATCTGTTATTCTTCCGTTAGACAGATATCGTGTTGTATCATCATATGATTGTCTTGCAATGTATCAATTTTCGCAGAATCATCGTATCATGATTTTATCGTTATCGTGGACCATGTATCACATAGCAAATTGTGAGTTATCCTTTTCATGAGAATGTAAAGTTATCCTGCAAAAAAGTAGTTAGTTATTTTTGTCATCTTTGATCCACAATGTCTTTGTCAAAGGAAAGCCGGCTAAGTTGGCAACAATAAACAACAAGAGAAACACAGAACAAGGAAAGTAAAATATAAATACATCATCACTGTCATTTTATGATGCAAATCATTCTAAGTTATGAAAATAATGCACAAAATGAAGGTTCACACTGAAACAATATGAAATAACTCTCCAGGCCAGAAGACAAAAGCAACGTGTCGGGTTGAGTCTGTGGTTTCAGCAGAGGATGACATTTTTTTCTGTGTTCTCATGAACTGTTACACGCTGCTGTAAAGTCACAGTCTATAAGACTCATCATGTCATGAGGTTGACTTTAAAAATGAGCTCTTGCAGAGGACTGAGCAGACTTGGTGGAGGTACTTTATGAACTGTTTTTTGTATAAGAGTGAGAAAATAATTTTTGGCAGACTTACAAACTGATATAATTCAACAGTTTTCACCCTGATTTCACAGGGCGGAACAAAAATATATTACACACTAAAACACTTCTACCATTTTTGAATCGCCCCAAACTGTATCGACAAGTCAGTCAGGAGTGGCAGAACAGCAGCTTCTCTTTTCATCCCGGTTGAGAAAGGAAGACCTGCAGAGATAAATGCATGTCACTATAAATGTGACGAGACTCAGAGCGAAGAGGTGCTAATGTGGGAATGAGAGAAAAACATGAATGTTGAATATGATGCGTATACCTCGCAGCGACAGTGCACATGTGCCTTATGCAACGTGTTCAAGCCAAGAGTCGGGGGTGGAAGAGCTTTGAAGGTGATCCAAAGAGGGGAAGAGGATTGACTTTGCTCTCCAGTGAAGAACACAGATGACGTTCCCACCACCCAGCAACACACCACACTGCACATCACACTGCAGTGCTGTGTGTCACCCACACATAAGGGGAGTTTAACCATTGCCGCTCGCCTTTCCTTCCCTTTTTCTCTTTTCCTTCATTCTGCTATCGTACACCTGAATTCCCTTTTCTAATTACATTCCCCTTCTCTCCATGATGTAACATTAATGCAAATGTCTGTGTAACGTTAGCCTACAGAAAATAGATGTAACAGCTCTTGGGGGACATTACTGCCATACAACTGGCTTATAACTTACTTCTCAGTCACATATAACCACATTACCTCATCACCGTCCATCCTGCCGTCTCTCTTTCACTCACTTCCAAAACAAATGCACGCCTTGCCGGTTTTATGCCCAAATCTGCCTGCCTGGCACACGCAGAGATCTTTACCGCAGTATGGTCGTGGACAGGGACAACCTGCTGAAACACATGCTAGTTCCACACATGCAGCGTTTCCTACCACTGCTCTGAATGCTCAGACTAGTTTGCAGTAAGCAATTTTTTATGTTTTGTGATCTTAGTGTTGATTAATGTTAAATTAATTTTGATAATTATAGGTAGTAGTTAAGGATTTTTTTATGATATAGCATGAAGACAATGTTTGACTGTAATGATTAAACATGGTCACATAATAAATCCCATTAGTTCCAGACAGTTCTTACCATTTTCACTTTCAATAAAATATATTTAAATCATTATGGCTGTCTGTTTCATTGCCAAGGTTATACAGGACATGATATGTAAGGGATAATGTGGAGTGAGCTGGTCACTACTGCGAAAAGAACCCTGACAGGGTGATGCTGGACCCCGACATGATCATGGCTGTTTACTATACAAATCAATAACATGACTGAAAATATTGATTTAATTATTATTTTATTGATTTAAAAATTACTTTATGTCTTGACTGCTTGCATAGCAATGCAGTGTTAATGTTGCTGTTTTCCCCATTTAGGAAACGGGGCTGAAATTGTTGCTGCTTCACTTTACCAGCAGAAGTCAAACAGGGCACGGAGACTCCACCTTGGCCTCGAGAAGCTGCGGTCTTCATTCACCAACAGCGTAACTCGGCACTGTTCAACGAAACGACTGCTTAACTGCTAAACTAACCGCTAACTGCCTGCTCTCTTCCAGTCGCTCCACACACGCAAAACTCACCTGTCTCTCACCTTTGCTTAACCCCACCCTCTTAAAGAAGCCCCACTTCTCTTGCTACTTCTCGGCTACAGGCTCTGTCCTTAAAGAATAAACTCACAAACCAGCAGATGTGCCTAAAACTGTGACATTGATTAATGCATTGAAAACACGCCATCCTCAGTCTGTCACTTCACCTTTTCACAAAGCACAGGGAACGGATGATTGACACACAGACACTGAACCTCTTTCCGTGGATTGATGTGACAGGCCATGAACCCCTGGGTGAACCGGGTCCGAACAGCGTTCCTAACAACAGTGTGTTATTCAGCAATAACAGACCTTAGAATGCCATGATTGACCAATCAGAGTCGAGTATTCAACAAAGCCATGCAATAATGTGATAGAAGATGTTTTTCTCTGAAAACGAGCGGTGTAAAACGTAAAAGGTACACTCTTCCTGCTCTGAAACATTAAGGATTAACATCCATTTATTGTTTATGTTAGATAGGCTATCTATACATTTTAAATAGATTGTTGAAAATATGGTATAGACACTTTTTAATTCTTGGCCCACATCCACTGACCTGGACTTTACTGTGAAGACATAAAATACAAACCACATATGAAATTGATGGTTTCAAGTGCATTATCAGAAAATTAGAAAATTCCAGAGTTTTTTGGAGGTTGATTACCTGAACATTTGCAAATCTCAAATAAATTCAATGAAAAAGTGTGATGAAGTTAAAGACACCCACAAAAATCAAAATGTTTGGGATGCTCTGTCTGGAAAGGTTCATGAGATAACTTACAGGATGATTTGGCTCTAAGTAAATCAAACTGAACCGACTTTTAGTCCCAGCTTTCCAGTTTTTTAGAACTGGCTGTTCCCTCACTGTTGCTTCTTCTTCCACCAACACAGCACATACCGCTGTGTCTCAGACAGAGGCCAGAGTGTGACAGTCAGCACAGGAGGAGGGGCAAAACAACAATAG
This sequence comes from Naso brachycentron, assembly GCA_029874485.1. Lineage (NCBI taxonomy): Eukaryota > Metazoa > Chordata > Actinopteri > Acanthuriformes > Acanthuridae > Naso > Naso brachycentron. Next base: position 3,351 of record JAQFJA010007285.1, on the reverse strand, counting down.
TGTTTCCATGGGAACAAACCTTTAAAGGGATCAATATACGTGTGTGTGTGTGTGTGTTGCCACAGATCAGCAGGTAGTAATGATAGTAATCGCAGCTGTTTGATCCTCCTGTTACACAACAAGGAAATACAAATAAAAGTCCCACAATGGTCTCAAATCACAAGTCACACTGATGTGCAAAAATATCTAAACTTACTTAAATTTATTGAGAAGTCATAGTTGTATCTCACACAGGCTCTGCCCTCCAATGGACTGTAAACTTAGGTTACTTGCTCAAACAGCACTAACGTATGTGCTGCAGGCAAATCAGGACATGCTCAGCAAATACGTGTGTCCCACATGAAATGCCATCTTTTTCACTCAGGGACAATGAATTTGCCTGACCTGCTTCCTGCACTGATGGAGTTAGCACTGCAGGACTTTAGAGCGCTATTTCACCACAAAACTTTGTCACAACCTGGCTCGTAAAGCCATGGCAAAAGGACGGGAAACACAGGTTAAGGCGCAAAGATAAGTAATTTATTCTACAACCAAGGTTAACCAACCCAGAGAAACGAAAAAAACCAATGAGGTGTGAGCGTCAGTAAATGTAGTGTGGAGAAAGTGCAGGTTGCATGAAACAAACGAGGAATACGGACAGGGAGCGGGGAACCAGGATACTGCATCAGCCGGCGGCACGCAGGGGCCGAGTCTGGTGGAAGAGAGCGCTCCGCGAGGAAGGCGGTGCTTTTAAAGGGGCGGAGACACTGGGCTCAAGTGTCTCCATTAATGACGTTGCACCGCCTGTTGGAGCCAGCTGTAGCCTATGGATGGAGCAAAGTAAATACAGGCAGCGGAATGCTGAGAGCACATCAGGGGCCGTCACAACTGTTTTTGGTGTATCAATTACTCACCCTTAGCTGTATTGAATTAAAGAATAGATTTTTTTGGTAACACTTACTTAAAGCAAAACTATGCATCTTTGACCGCGCCCTTGCTTCCAGAATGAAACTTAAGGATGCACGTTAATACGTCACACAAAGCAGCAACGTAAGTAAAACGTTTTGAAACTGTATCTCCATAGACTGCCAGTGAAAACATCAGTCTGAGAGGCTGTAAGCTGAACACACTGAAATGTTAAATAGTCACTGCTGTGTGAAGTGCACAGTGACTCGACACCTTCTCCTGGCAATTCCTAAAATGAGGCCGTTGGCAGCTGAAGGAGTTTAAGACCAGTTTATGCGTAGTCGCTTGATACATTCATTTCATGTCGTGCTCCTGGAAAGTTTTGTTATGATGCAGAAACCGTCACTTTTTGTCACAAAATGAGATTTGGTACTGTTAACGTCACCATGGAAATAGTTATAATTGAATGTCCTTGTTGATATTCTGTTGTTTGTGTCAAAAATGGTTACTGTGGAGAGGACTGAAACCTTTCACCGTAGTATAAAATGAGTACATTTCGCTACTGTTTTTAACAAATTTAACAAACACCCCATGAATTTTATGTATCAAACAAACTGGACTTTGGCCTCAAACGTGCTTGATGGATTGCTCTGTGTGAGTGGGCCTGAAACATCAAAATAAAGCCCTTTTGAATTGGATTTTTTTCTATGAAGATGCAACCTCACAGCTCTGTTTCTTCCTAATTTTTTAGTGTCTTAGTGTCACATTTTCAAACACATTTTCATCTCAGCCACGGATAAAAATGTCCCACTGAGCAGCAGCAGCTTTCCAGTGTGATGCTCGTTGTTTGTGACAGCTGTGAGAGTCGCGCTGATCACTGACCGTCACTTGGCACATAAGCAAAGCCACAGGTCTCATGACATGTAAACCTGAGATAAAACCAGGTTTTGACTTTTGCTCACATATTTTTGTGGGCTGCCCTCTATAGCCACTTACTGTTTTCTTTTGGTGCTGCCATCATTATTTTTCACTCCCCCTTTTTCCTGATCATATTGTCTGCCTGCCAACACATTGTGAATACAGAAGTGAAGTTTCTGAATGTTGTCTGTTGCTTTTCTTGGTCTGTTTGGAGGTTAGGAATGGAGGATTATGCCTTCAGAGATTTCCACTTAGACACAGCACAAGATAAAATGTAACTCTGGTCAATAAAGTGGACAACCATGTTCACCAAATTGGGATGCAGGGGACAGACTCTTTGATTGTCAGGCACAGTGTAAGGAACTGTTTGATTGTTGCATTTGAAACGTAATAAGACATATGGCGATCCAGAGCCATATTCTACCTAACTGTCCGCTCTCTCTGTGCTGCTCTTTGTCTCTGTCCTGTTAAAATGTGTTACAGATTGCTGTGGGTGGATGTGTTGCATAGTGTGAGAGCAAGGATGACAAACAGGCATGTATTTGTTTGTCCGTGTTTGTGTGTGCATGTGTCTGTGTGTGTACTGTATATTTCCCAAACTCTGAAATGGGGTGCAGTAGATTGGTAACAACAAAACAAACAAACAAAATAAGGGAGTTAACTGTAAATGTCGTATGTATAAATTAATTCATTAAGCTTAAAAATGGCTATATATTTAATGTATGGAGCATTCAATATTTATTTGGGGGGCAGGCTGCTTGAAAAAGGCAGGAGGGTATCAGGGAGGGCAAGTTATTTTATTTGGGAATGTGGAGAGGGCATATAAAGTTTTATGTGTGTGTGTGTGTGTGTGTTGGTGCTGGCAGATGTGCTGCAGGCTACGGGAACACCTGAGGACAGCCACAATATCCACATGGATTTTGGTTTTCGTCGGCTCCGTTCTCAAACTCACTGCGTGCCTCAACAGAGACTCAGCCTGCTCCACATAGCTGACGCTCAGGTCCAGGTCATACAGTGGTAGAAGGACTCCTACTGAAAAATCCTACTCTTCCCTGTGTGTAGTTGTGACAAAAATACAGTACCTGCTGTTTCACCAAGGTTGTTATCTGTGTTGCTGTAACTTGCATTTCATTTAATGTTGCATAGTTTTTAATGATGAGGAGTTTTTGTCAGCCAGAGACTAAAAATTACTCTTTAAGCAAAGATGGCACTGGCCTTTAGTGATTCGCTGTAGAGTTTTAATCCCAGCATGCCCTTGGGCATTGTGTTTTGATTTTGAGACTATACGCCGAGAAAAAAACTGTGTTCTAAGTAATAAGTGTTTGTGTTGTGAGTCACCCAAATGTTGCTTGTTGTGCACAATTGGACTTAATGTTCAGTACACATGTTTATATTTATGTTACACTTTGCTCCTTGTGTTAAGTTAGTCTCACAGTTTATAGTGACTTTCTGTCTGACTCTAAAAATGTGTTTAATGCAAATGGTGAGCTCAAATGCAGAGCTTAAGAGTAGAGCAGTTCCTTATTTGGAGCATGAGTACTGCCTGTT
>JAQFJA010007222.1:0-10009 GCA_029874485.1 Naso brachycentron | reverse complement strand
GCGAAGCGTCTTTCAGTTGATTGCATTCTAGAACCGAACTGTTAGATGAAGCTGATTTCTACACACTGCACCTTTAAGTCACAAATTGAAGAAATTTACCGTAGTTCAGCTTCTAAAATTATTCTTTCAACACACAAATTTGTCCCAATAGATTGTTGTCATATTCAACTTCATTTGCCTGCACTGTGGAGCGTTAGTGGCCACTGTTGGCTTGCTACTAGTGCCATTGACTTGTGCCAGCATTAGCATTGGTCGCTAAACAACAAGCCGTCCAAACTCTGTGCTGATGTACTGCATCAAATGAGCTGAAAATAATCTCTATTGATAAAAATAGGTCTGGAGAAGTCGAAAATGAGGCCCAGTGTCAAAAATTTCAAGAATAACCCTTTCAAGTCAGTGTTTTAACTTCTCTCCTCTTTTTTAATTGCTCACACGTTTTCTCTTTTCATGCCTCAACAGAGTGCAAAACTGTGAGTATTCCGAAAAAAAGACCATGAAAGTGGGGGATGCATTTGAACGAAAAAACTGTCACGCTTTATTTGACCTAATGGCTCAAATCAAGTCACTGTTTTCCAGACGTTTCTTTTGTAATGTTGGTTGATGGATGAAAAGTCACATGACCTGTGGCGCTGAGCTCATAATAAACCCAGCAGTGTTTTGGGGGTTTCATGGTTTGGTATTATTTCTCCAGCATGCACACAAACAACACTGAAAGCCACACACCAGCATAATTAAATCAGCATGCGTGCACAGATATTCCAAGAAGTGGATTCAGTGTGTTTTCCAGTTTTCTACAAATTTTCCAGGACTGCTTGTGCTGACAAATTGATTTTGTTGTTTTTGGACTTGAGGTTTTTTTTAAGCTGTGGGAGTCTAACACTGCTGGCCCCCAGTGGACACTGCTGCTGGATTCAGGGTCTCTGAATCTCAACAACAGCTGTTATCAACACCCATTGTCATAATGAACAATAATAAGATAATTTATGTGTATGAATGTCCCCTGAACATCAACATATGAAGAAGTATTTTTGGCTGGACAGCAGGAGGAGAGGCCCGTGCATGAGTGAGCGACTGACTTTCAGGATTGGTCAAACAGTCATTACTCCATCCCCATTGGTTGTTCAAAAGTTGTCCGTGTGAATGATTCATTACATCGACAGTGGGCGTTTCAGAAAAGAACCGAAAACCGAAATCCAAAACTGTCTCCACAAGCTGTTAAGTAATCACATAGATGTTGTTATTGTATTGTGACTGAGATCCTGACCCACCATGCATCATTTAAAGAGACAAATTAATGTTTTTGACTTGAAATGAAATCACATTATCATCCAGAGTGGACACGGGACAGCGGGAGCAACAGCTTCCTGCTTCTTGCTGCTGAGAACGGACCCTGTATCCCTCTGGCAGGAGCTGCATGGAGCATCAGAGACAGACAGGTGGAGGCTATTTTCCAAAATTTGGCATTTTTAAACTCATATTAAAGACAACACATACTACCACATTAGTGCTTTTTGGTCCTGTAACGTGGCTTTGTGGGTTGAAATGTCAGATATTTCTTTTTACAGTTTTCCTCATTCATTTTGACTCAGTTCTCAAACACAAAATGCACTTTTCAAACATTAAGCTCAAATCTCTGAACAGTTAGTTGTTCATAACAGATTGAAATTTTTTATTTCTTCAAGCAAATTGCATTGTTTTGGTACATGTGAGAAAAAAGTCTGCAAAAAAACTCACTTGTATGTGGCTCCCTGATCAAAGCTTGATTTGAGTTGATTCTCAGTGAAGTTGTCCAACTCTTTACAGCCAATGAACATACTTTCATCGCTTGAGCATCACATGCAAATGATCCATTCAGTTATCTACATCTGTGACACATACATGTCTATGATGTGAACATATATATGACATGGAGTGTTTGTGATGTCTGCCACAGTAAAAAGACCTCTAGGTGAGATGTGATGTTGACAAAAATCTCTGGTCAACAAAGATGAGAACTTATGGATATGGTGTTATGCAGTCTACTGTAAAAAGGTACAAAGGGTTTTTGTTTTTTGTTTTTAACTAAACTGCCACAGGTTTGACCATTGTTATTTGGTGTTTTTTGTTTTTTATTTAGCTTTTTCCCAAGGATGTAAATTTGTGGAAGTCATAATCATAATGAAATTTGTGAATGGGTAATATGTGAAAAAGCAGCTACACATTTTGACCAGTTTGGCTCAAACGATAACAAAACAACTTTCCATTTTGGTGGCACTCGAAAATTACATGAGACGGACAGACGGACGGACGGACTTGTTACATTTTCAGTTTTCCCTCACAACCTTGAAGACTGTGGCAGAATCATAATGAGAACTGACACCCTTTCGGATGGCATGCTGTGCTGTAAGTGTCTCTGTGTCTCCATGGACAGTGATGTCATCTCTCCCAGTGTTAGATAAGAGCTTGGAAAGTCCCCTGTGCTTCACTGTACCAACACACTCTAAAAACTGGTTAAGTGAGATCTATCATCAACAAAAGTCCCCGTGCTCCTGTCCGTGGTCATCTTTTGAATATAAAAACATGCACACACACATCAACACCCTGCTTGTTACTGTCTTACAAAGAAATTTGTGTAAATATTTCCTTCATCTCTTGCTAAGTGAACAGCATTAGTGTGTGAATGGGGCGGGAGCCTGAGATGCCACATCGATGGTTTAATGTCTCTCACATCCGTGTGTTCTCGACACAGAGATGAGTGCGATCATTAGAAACCGCAGCATGGGCCCAACACAGCGTTCTACACAAAAACCTCATCGCCCACAACTTTCAACCAGATGAGTAGGCTGTGGCATTTGCATTGTGCAGATATCCTTTCATGCACAGTTTGTGTGTGACTGTGAGAAGAAGAGGTTAAAGACGTGTTTGTCAGGTTTAGATTACAGCGAATGAGGTAAAGGAAACATCAGTATTGTCACACAGAAGAAGAAATTGCCTTCTTTTAATCACTAAAGCGATCTCAGTGTTGTTTCTTGAATCTACAGGCTACTGAGTTGTGTTGTCTTTCTAACTGAGTGCGTGTGTGTGTGAGAGTGTGTATGTGTGCCAGCAGCTGGATGTCATTACTCATGTTTGCATGTGCTCTGCTCAGCTCCCCTTTTGGCCTTTTGTAAGTGTCTGTGCACACCGCTGAGCAACCACAAGTTTTAATGTCCTCCACATGAAACTAAGCCGGTGCCAAAGTGAAAAAGCTTCTCATCAGTCAGTGGCGTGACAGTCAGGGCATATTTTTTTTTTTTTTTTTTAACAAGGCTTACTTATACTAGAGAAAGTTGGCTTTGGCATAATTTAGATTTGAAATGAAATCCTTCAAACCGGGAGCTGCATGTTAGTCAGCTGTCAGGAAAGTCACATAGGGCTTATTAAAATGAGAGGAAGATGTTTCTGACCCTGGGAAACTCTTAACAAAAGATGTGTGAGGTTTATGAAGTGAAGGTGAAAACAAAGGTGTGGAAGTTTCCAAAGTGAAAGTGATTATTTCACATCCAAGTGAATTTGAAACATAAGCATTAGGGCTGTCAAAGTTAATGCCATAATAACAAGTTAACTTCTATATAATGCCACTGGTGGGCAATTATTGTTCGCATGTTCTGTGATTATGACCCTCAGCCCACCCCGTAGTTTGGGACATCAGGAAGTGATATAGCAGTAACGTTTTGGATGGAAGCAGAAACAAACCTCCTTGAGCAAAAATGGATAAGGAAAAGTTCAGCTACAAAGCCAGATGGTTCTCTGCACAAAACCAAATTTATTTGCATTTACTGTCGATGTGAATTGAGTTACCGCCGGAGTACATCGAGTCTCAAACTCCACCTGCTGAATAAACATGCAGCTGATGCAGCGAGCCCCCCCTGTATGCTAACAGTGACATTCAGTGTCTTTCTGCCACTCACCAGGCATATGACTTCCAGTGATGGTGACGTCACATGCATACCCTCTAGGCCTATCGTAAAATTCAGTTTCGTTTTTTTATTGGATCAATATCTTAGGCATAAAAAATATGCACAATATGTTTTGTTACAAAAAGTTAAGATGGTTCTGAGGATACCAGAGTTGATAGACCACCTCTAGTCCAGCTGTAACTGTGGCAGGGCAAAGGAGGGCCTGGGCAGGCTTCGAACCACAGACTTCCAGGTAAGAATTCAGCATGCTGACCATGTCGCCAAAGAGCCAGACACATTTGCAAGGCAGCCAGGGCGCACGCCAATTTGGAGCAGCAGCTGTCAGACTCCTCTGGTCCGTGCTGGAAACACAGAGAGTCTCCTGGAGCTTTGACAGTCACCATAAGCACTTTCATAACCTTCGCACAAATGAATCTGTGCTGTGGCTGAGCAGCTTAAAGAAGCAGAGAGCCTCTCTGCGATGCTCGTGTCTGCACGTAGATGCAGTCCAGTGGTGCTTCTACAGCCGTCAAACACACAAGAGAGAATCATTACATCAACATTTAAACAAGCAAAGTAGAGTGTTGGAAAAAATAGCATTGAAGGAATAGTGAGGGTGTTTTAAAGTGGGCCTGTATGAGGTACTTATGAGCGGACAGTTTTTTACAGCAGATGGCGGTCTGCACGCCCCCAATTTGGAGAAGCAGGCAGCAGGGCTGGAAGAACTGTCTAAAAATCAATGTTGTTGCATGCAAACAGGCTATATTCACAGAAGTTTCACCGGTTTACCTTGCAGCCAGACAGCCTGTTCCAATGGCATCATGTAAGGAATTTGTAGGAAAGGATGTAACACTGAAATCCTGACCTGACGATGGCACTAGATGAAGAGTGGTGGTATCCCCAAATTCACAAAGGCCATGAATGTCTGCACCAACAGTCCATGATTCCATCTAACAGACACTTCAATCCAAACTACAAACATTAAGTTGCTGATGTTGTTAGAGGAAAAGTCATAAGAATTCATCCTCTGGGCACCATGAGCGTCAGTGCAAAGTTTCACTGTTATCCTTACAGTATTTGGTGAGTGAACAGATGTGCATCCTCATGCCTGGAGCCACACTGCTACCATGACTGTCCCTTCAACACACCCTGGGTCAAGCCACTGTAGCAGTTTCCTGCTTCCTACTGGCAGAAGAAAGACAACAATGCACTTCTAAATAGCTGTTGTTGTTGTTTGGGGGGGGGGGTGTTGTTTTTTTAATTTGCCTCCCTCCTGCATTCCAGACAAGAAAATAGATCCATTCTTTGGACTGTGTGTGCAGTAACAAGGAAGAGACGGGCAGAGCTCGCCCACCGCTAATTAGCTTAGCTCAAACACTGGTAGTCAATGGGAAGTGCTAGCCTGTCACTACTGAAGAAAAAAAAGTCAGTGTATCTCTTTAAACTCAGTAAGACTTCTCTGAAAAGAAAAATACAAAAGGTTAAACTTCTGTTTATCTTTTTGTAGAATTTAAGCGGGCCAAAGTGGCATTTCAAAAATGATTATTTACGAAAGATGAAATAGCTGTTAAAATATGAGCTCAATGATGTTTGAGGGATTCAAAAAAAACTGCTGATCAACATAAATGCAATGGTGATTTCCACATAATGTGTCAGCAGTAGAGAAAAAAAAACTAGTCAGTCTACAACTTTTCCTGCCACATAACAACCACCCACCACATGCGCACAAATGTTGTTGATGCACAACATTTTCCACTCGCTTAAGCACTTCTCCATCCATCTAGTTCTGAGAAAGACTATCTGCTAATAAAGGTAGATAAAAAATCTGATAGGGAAATTAATTTAAATGTCTCACAGAAATGTTTCCTGTATCGGTTTTGGGTGTGAGGATGAGCTCGAAGCACATCAGACATCACCTCTATCTAAAATCTCTCATTGTTTTACATTGAAAAATACTCACTGAAGTAAACAAGTCTTAGTTTTATCTTAATTTTGTTAAATATTTTTAAAAATTCATGGCAAACAAAGACAATAACAAACAGAGTTTCCCTTGAGAGTTTTCCTTATCTTATCTCTGCAGGTTAACAGCAGGTCAAAGTAACAAAAACAGCTTTGAGCGAGAGTTCAGCAGGTCATCGTGCACACAGGAAAGAGTACTGTGCTTTGGAGGAAGTGAGAAATTCAGACTAAGATGCAGATCTGCACAGTGATGCACAGACTTACTGGGGAGGTTTGAGGTTGTGGTCTTTCATTATGTAACATACCGGCTGAAGGCTGAGGGAGAGAAATGCTGCTTTCAAAAAAATAGCCACTTAGTCAGTTATCAATGTTCAGTGAGAATAAAAGTTTTTGCCTCCAAGCTTATTCTGTTTAAAAGTATTTTTTAGTGCTTTTTTTCAACCAGTTAATTTTGGACTACACATTACTGTGTTCATATGACATTTTGATAAACTTATTTCATATTTTTAATTAATCGCAAATATTCAGGTATGCAGTTTGAGCTGCTACAAGACAGGAATATGTGTCATGTATCTGCTTTGTGTTTGCAGGAAAAAATTATTTAAAACTCATTTTTAATATTTACTCAATGCTCTCTCAACTACAGTTTTGTCAGTTACAATCCAGTAGGCCAACATAACGCATGAGAGAGTCAGGTCGACACCAAAAATGGTTAAAACTTCTCTGACACTTCGCTTTCTATTCGGACTTTAATTTCCATTTGAAAATAAAGGCTTATCTTCTTCACCTGGACTGAAATACAGGAACATTCTTCTGATAATGGCTTTTAAGCTGCCTCATTCTCCTCAGGGAAATAACATTCAGTCACATTGTAAAGATAATAACAAGAAAAATTAAAGTCAAGATCCAAACCAGAGACTTTCAAACTGAGAGTCCCAGGAGAGCAGACAACAACTTTCAAAGCAGTCTTTAAGCGATATTTCACAGCAGAACCATTTTTTGTGTATCAGTTACTCACTCTTAGATGTCTTAAAATGAAGAATATAGTTTTTTCCTTCAAGCGTTCCTCCATGGTAAACAGGTTTTTTCCAAAAATGTGAGCTGCTCACTTCAGTTGCTTTTGCTGGTAGTCTTTGGAGAAACAGCTTCAAACATCCAAACTATCTGAACAAAGCTTTGTGTGGTATAATCCACGTCTTCTTTATCATGTCATAGGCTCAACACTTCCAAAACACTTTGATTTTGGCTAAAAAGCTCCTAAATCCAACACATCTGATCCAGTGTTTTGAGTCGTGTGTTACGTTTATTTTAATGGTCAGTGATCTCTGGCTCGAACACATACTGTTCCGCCTCTCTCTGCACCAGCACTTTTCATTTTATTCTTATGTTCTTTTCTTAAAAAATACTAAAAAATTTTCCCAAACTTGTGAGAGAACGGAAATGTCTGGTGTAGAGAGAGAGGAGTGTCTGCAGTTTGTGGTGGAACTAAATTTATCTGAGCCGGAGTTCACCAATGTCTGGAATAGCCGTAACACACGACGTAAAACTCTGGATCAGATGTGTTGGATTTAGGAGCTTTTTAGCTGAAATCAAAGTGTTTTGGAAGTATTGAGCCTACGACATAATAAGAAAGACTTGGATTAAACCACACAAAGCTGTTGAGAGCTTTGGATGGACGTTTTTAGATGGTTTTGATGTTTTGAAACTGTATCTCCATAGACTGACAGCAAAAGCAGCTACAGTGAGTGATTCACATTTTGAAAAAAACCTGTTTACTGTGGAGGAACACTGGAAGAAAAAAAAAATTCTTTATTTCAAGACACCTAAGGGTGAGTAACTGATACGCTAAACAGAATTTTGTGGTGAAGTATCACTTTAAGTATCACACTCCTGTCGACAGTTCGTTTACCACGGTGGTCCCGAGTGACTCAGTCCTGTGACATGTTCAGATGTTCATGGTGTCCAGATTATGAATGACTTCTTATTTCGTCAGCATCACCTTTGTACTTTGTTTTTTATGTTATTCAACATGGCAACGTGCTAACACCCTTAACAAAGTTGGCCATGGTTAACACAACCAGCGAAAACAACAGCATCCTGTTGTCACGGTCATAGGGAGGTGGGTGGAGCATGGCAGCATAAAGATAAACACCTGTTGCTTCTCCCAGAACCAGGCAACCAGCTGATAACAGCTTTGTGCTATGCTACGCCCCACGAATCCACAAGCAAGACAAACTGCGTGCCTTCCCATAAAAATAATACTACAGTGTTAAAGGTGGAACTTCCATAAATGTTACCCTGATGGAGGAGTGCCGGTGCAGTTCACTGGATCTAACAAACCATGACTGCAGTGACAAACTGTAACCTGCAGCTCATCATCGTGTCAGTTCATCCTCGTTCAATATTTCCCTGCAGTATTTTAAACTGATCAACGCATATTATGCATTTCCAGTGGCTGTTCCACAATAAAAGCTTATATGCCCTAATGACAAGGCTTTTAATATGAAAGAAGAGCTGCAGGAAGTGAACTAACAGTCCCTTTATGGGTTTAGAAAAGCATTCTCATTGGTGAAAATGAAAAAAACAACAACTTTAAAATGGGAATTCTCTTTTAAGTTATATATGTGTTGTAAATAAAGATGCAGAACGTGTGAAATACCAAACACCATCAAATTATATTAAAGCTACCTTAGAAAGGAATCTTTAAACCATTAAAGTTCCACAAAATCTCCTTCATCCACCCACTGAAGACTTTTTTAGCCACATGACTGTTGAGAAACGCAACATATGAATCAGATGAGGTTTGTTGATTCCAGAGTAAGACTATTTGGTGACAGATGCCTCTCCTCTTCCCCTTATTGAAACCACTTCCTGTGCAAACCAAAACGGCTCTCCTCCACTTTCACCATAACACTGTCACTAATGTCATGCCTGATTTTCAAGGAGAGCGACAGAGCAGGACGGACAGGATGAGAGTGAGCTGGAGAGTCGACAGTCAGAAAGGATGCACGATGATCTGCAGAGGGATTTCCCCTTCGGTCCTACAGTGAACAGAACAGAAGCGGAATTGCGTAACTCTTAAAAGTCCACTATTACACACTGTGGTGACAAACAGTCTCTGGATACCTTGCACAGTCAAATATAGCAACACAAGGCTTTCCACGAGTCACCCAGCTGTATGAGCAGGAATATAAAGACAAGACGAAAACATCTGCATGGAAGCAGCTTCCAGATGCATGGCGTCATGACAACTGAAGCTTTTATCTGTGAGGTGGACCGTGAGAAACTACAGGGCATTCTATGACTCAAAGCAAACCGCAAAGGTTCAGATGACAAACTATACATGTCTGAGCTACTTTAGTTATTTTCCCCACTGCTCGAGCTGTGCACACACACATGACGTGATCACACTTATTTCCAGGGTGGTGTCGTGTAGCATGGTGTATGATGTGGCCCTAATGCACACAACATCTACACAAAGACTGCACGTTTGCATCTGTGTGAGATAAAAATGTTTTGACTGAAATAAAAACATATGCAGTTATCCCAGTGCTTCTTTATGTATCTGACTCATACACTTCAAAGAGAAGAAGAAAAATGAAAGAGTGGAGGCACAGAAGAAAAATAACAAAAAACACAAACACACACACACACACACACACACAGGACCAGGGCAGTCACTGCTTGCTAGCTTAGAGCTAACGTTTGTGCAGTTGGACCAGTGTTAAACAGAAAATCCCTCACTGTCCATGTGGATGTCCAATCAATGATAAAGGTAATTGTACTCAACTGAAGCAATAAATTCCTCAGTTTGTGCTTCACTGACAGAGATAGCTGAGTTTTCTGACTGTCTTGCTCACACAACCGTTCTTGCAGTGCCTACATGTACCAGGATGCACTGCATCATGAAAAAAAACAGCATCTGCCAGTTTGCCAAGGTTGTTATCTCTCGCATCAGAACATTTTTGTTATTCAATATTGCGTAGTTTCCAATAACGAGGGGTTTTTGGTCTGCCAGAGAATAAAATTCCTTTCAAAACAAACATGGCACGGGGTGCCCGGTGGCTCAGTCGGTAGAGCAGGCGCCCCATATACAGAGGCTGTGTCCTCGCGCAGCGGACCCGGGTTCAATT
>JAQFJA010007171.1:0-10013 GCA_029874485.1 Naso brachycentron | reverse complement strand
AAACAGTAATATGTTTTAAACAGTGATGCATTTTAAACACTGATATGTTTTAAGCAGTGAGCTGTTTAAAAACAGTGATATGTTTTAAACAGTGATGCATTCTAAATACTGATATGTTTTAAACACTGATATGTTTCAAACAGCGATGCATTCTAAACACTGGTAAATTTAAAACCGTGATGCGTTCTAAAAACAGTGATATGTTTTAAACAGTGATGTGTTTAGAAACAGTGATATTTTTAAACAGTGATGCATTTTAAACACTGATATGTTTTAAAAACTGATATATTTTAAACAGTGATGCGTTTAAAAACAATTATATGTTTTAAACAGTGATGCGTTTAAAAACAGTGATATGTTTTAAACAGAGATGCATTCTAAACACAGATATGTATTAAACAGTGATGCGTTTAAGACGCCACATTAGTGATGATACGATGCTCAAGTATAGCAATACAGCTGCGTATTTGTCTGGAGACGCAGCAATGTTGACCCGATCCTCCCCCCATACATGGGGGAGGATCAGGGGCATGTCTTAATTTGAGACTGCCACCATTTTGATCGGATGTTTCACCTTACTATGTCTACTGTTGTCACTTTTATTTTTCTTGTTTTTAACTGATCCACTGAAATGAAAGTTTGTGTCCAAAACTGAAAGTAATGAAACCAGGCCTGTAGCCAGCCTTGTGGAGGGGGGGGCTCTTTTTCCCCAAAAAGTGGACTTCACCCCCCCACACTCCCGCACCCCCGCCCCTCCAAAATACACGAGCACACTTCAAATGTTTTAATTTTATTTATTATAAGTTCTCTTCTCTGTTGTTTTTTGTTCTCTGTGATTTTTGGGGGGCATAGACACCTTTAATTGACAGTATGGAGACTGGAAAACAGGAGATGCGGGGGGGGGGGTTTACATACAAGCTTTTAAGTCCCTGATAATATATGAATAATAAAATTTGACCCCCTCACCCGTCCTAAACAGATATTGGTTTGTTGCCTCAGGGCAACAGTGTGCGATGGGGTTACTAAAACGCCAAGGTTTTCACTACTACATGGAATGAGAATAAGCAAGCAGGAGATACTGAAAATGTTTTATTTAAAGAAACAGTTATAAATGGCTTGAATGTACATGTACAGTACACTAGAACTATCCTAAAAATGTGGACTGTAGAATTTTCTTTATGGAACAAAAGAAAACAGTTGCTGGGTATTTCATATCACATTTCATCTCAACGCTAGTAGTGTAACCTATTCTGCATGGAATTTCAGGAAGCAGTTGCTGGTTGATGTGAAGCAGAGGTGGACACCACATTTTCTGCACTTGTTTTTTGGAGTACCTTTGCATCCTGGGACCTTACATCTCCCCTTATTTTCAGCCATGACAATCCAGTGGGCTGTGGCGTCTAGGCGCACATCGGAGACTGGAATGGGAGTAGCGGGTCCTCTTCTACACTTCTCTGCATGCTCCCCAGCGATTGTAGAACTGGGACGACCTCTCTTCCACTCCAGGTTCTTTCCACTTTTGCACAGGCTCTCTGCGATGTAGGACTTGAATGTGTGCAGCTTCATCTGGTCCACTTTTCTCAAGCCATTATCGTTGCAATCTCTCCTGCAGAGAAGCCAGGCGGTCACAATCATCATGTCAACAAAGTGGAACACCAGCCGGTGATACCTCTTCTTTGACCTGATTTTCGTGCGATACAGTGCAATGAGAGAGTCCAGCAGATTCACCCCACCCATATTTCTATTGTACTCTTTCACTACAGCAGGACAGGGGACTTTGATGACTACTTTTCTCTTGCCATCCCACCTCTCCACCTCTTTGACTGGATGTGCACCCATGTAGTTACTGAGAAGGGTGACTGCACGGTTATCATGCCACTTCACTGCATACAAGCTGGTTTCTCCAACCAGGGCTGTCTTTTCTGTGACAGATCCTCTTCCATTTCTCTTCAGCCCAGCATCAGATGTCAAATTTATACCTGGTAGTCTGTTGCTGCGGACCGTGCCAGTAGCGTGGATTCCATCCTTGGCGAGTGCGAGGATGAGAGGGACACCTGTAAACCAGTTGTCAAAGAACAACTTGTGGCTCTGCTGCTTTGGGAATGGCTGGGCCAGGCGGAGCACAACATTGCAACTTGCTCCTACATCTGCCAGTGCAGGGGGTTGAACAACTCTCCCTGTGTAGATCTCAAAGTTGTGTGGGATACCTTCAGAGCTGGCCAGGATGAGTATTTTGTATCCCGCTTCATTGTTGTTGAAGTGCAGTGCTTTCTTGATGGCCTCCCATCTGTTGAGACCCATGGTGTCAGCCACTTGGGAAACTCAACTGGCCTTGCACCAAAACATGCGGGTGGCTGGCAATCCGTACAATGCCATGCACACAACAATACCCAGGAACTGCTTGAGCTCTTTAATGCTGAGGTTTAGTGGCTTGTTTGCATCACACTGCATTACATACAGATTGGACTGCTCAACAATTACTTCTAGAATGTCGTCAGTAAAAAACGTCCTGAACTACTCAATGGGGGGCAAGACATCATCCGATGTAGGGAGGCTGCCCTGCCATTCTGGATAAATAGGAGAGTTGGAATTATGAACTGTTCTTCACCGGGGTGAGAGGACGTCATCCTCATCTTCACTTTCCTCCTCATCTTCTTCACTGTCCTCTTCAACAGGCTCAGCAGCCACGCCATGTCCTTGAAAAAAGCAGGAAGCAGAACATTTGAATGGATCATTTGCCTCTCTTCACCCACAAATGCATACACATACAAATGTACATGTACAAAAAAGGCACACACAAAAGCATACACATGCATTGGGACACGTGTATACATAGATACACACACACACGCATACACACACAGACACACATAAATATAAACTCAGACGCACACACAGGAACACTTTGCGTGTATATACACACAGATGCACACACATACAGAAAACACACAAGTACTGCACACATGTGCACACAAACAGGCACAAACAAACTCATTACATATGTTACTCTACTGACTGGCCCCTGACTGGCCCCTGACCTGTTAACTGGCTCTCAAACCTGATTCTGGGGTCCACTCTTCCTCACTTTCCTCCTCAAACTCACTGTCCTCACTGTCGGATGGAATGTCCCTCACGTTTTCTAACTTTTTGTAAAATGTCCTTGAATCCATTTCCTACAAGCAATAGAAGAGAGTACAGCAAAAACATTGAGTATGGTGCTAATTATCTATCCCAGGACATCTCCATCCATTGGTATGATATTGCCCTTACAAAAGTGCTACATCTGCATGATGTTGCTCTGGGGCAGCGAATGAAAAAACACAGTTCTAGTATATAAATAAAAACAAAAAACAAATATAAACAATCAAATATGCTTTTCTACATATTCATGTACATTCACATATTTTTTTCTAGCAAGTCATTTCAATTTGAAGTGTAGAAAAGTGATATTTATCTTACCTTTTGCTGGCACTCTGCCTCTTGTGGCTGTGCTTCCTGAAAGGACTGCTCCACCCCCAGACACATACCCAAACCCACTTCAGCCCCTAATTTCATCGAACAGTGACATTATCTGGTGATGTTATGAAAAAAAAAAGGTAAAAATATTTAAAGGGGCAGTGTCATGGCCAGAAATATGCTTTGTTGCCTGAGGGCAACAGTACGCCATAGTAGCCTAAACAGTAAACTTTATTGCTTATATGCTCTGTTGGAACATTTTGTATAATTATTAAAGATTTTCAGATTTGTCCAAAATAATGTAGGCAGCCACCACCTGGCCTGCCAGACAATCTTTTCTTTTCTTTTTTTTTTTTTTAATTTTCAAGCAGTGTTATTAAGGGGTCCTGACCAAATGCCTCTTGACACAGTGGAAAAGGTCTACAATACAACCAATGAGGGCAGTATTACCACAGCAATGGCTGCGGCTTTTTTTTTCTTATATTTCTATTTTTTTGATTTTATTGCTGAAACACGTATGATTTATAAGAGAGAGACATTTATCAGCAGTGGAAAAGAAAGTGCAGGTCTTGGATTGAGAGCAGCAGACTTGAGCATCCCAGAGGAAAAGGGAAGACAGACGTTAGCCCAGCCAAAGGTACTCAAGGTACGTTATTGGTCACATATACAGCGCACAGTGAAATGTGGCCTCTGCAAGTAACTCATCCCTGAGGAGCAGTGAGCAACTATAGTGCAGCCGCCACGGACCTCATACCTCAGTCAAGGGTGCTGACTGGAGACAGGCCTATGTACATGGTTTGACAGTGGGGGAAACCGGAGAACCCTCGAACACAGGGACAGAGAATGGGGAGAGGCCCTGCCCCAGCCAGGAATCGAACCCAGGACCTTCTTCCTATGAGGCAACAGTACTAACCACTAATCCACTGTGCCTCAACACAGTTCCTGGCTGTTCCTGAGAACATCTGTTCACCAGAAAATTGGATGAAATGGGACCTTTGCTGGCAGAGCAACAGAAAACCAGAGGCTGTTCTCACATCACTACCTTGTTTCTGCTGTATTCATTCCTCTAGACGCAAATTCAGAAAATGCACAGAACTACATCCTGATTGTATACAGCATGTGTATATCTAAATGTGTTTAAATAATTCCATATTGCCCTTTTCATTTTAATCTCTTTCTGTTAGTTGTATATATTCCGTATGTGTAGCATTAAGGGGAAAATCTTTCATTTTATTTTCCAAAGAAAAAAAGATTATCCTGATATCTTGAAACATGGAACAACGCTAAATGGCACATATAAGTCAGGGCTGTGTTTGGTCTGATTTTAAACAGAAAAATAAAATGGCAGGAAAGATGCAATAGGGTGACAGAATCTTGATACATATGTAATCAGAACTGCCTCGTTCAACAGTTTGATCTAAGCTTCGGGAGACTGTTGAGTCATGCTGGATGAACCTGCAGACTGAATGCAACTACCAATCGAAGCAGCAAAGAGAGTGACGTGACTTTTAAAGTTTGGACCGTAAAGGCGACCCTATCAGTCGTTTTCTCAAGCCCAGCCCGTATGTGACAAACAGCTGTGATCGACCCGACACAGGCCAGGATGTGTGTAAATCTGTCTGACAGGGAGGGGGGCACACCTACCTGCCTGATCGAATAAACCATGATTAGTTCATTCAGATGCTTTATTGCTGTTTATGAACGTAACTGCAAGGAGACAGGATGGTTAACACAATACATACATACACATCTAAAGCAGAAATAAAATGTGTCAAATTCTACTGTAAGGAGAGAGAGGGGTTATAGTTCCTCTTTTTCCTTTCTTCTTTCCTTGCACATTTTGGACTGGTTTTCATTGAGAAATAATGAAGAGGTGTTGTTAAGCTGTGTTAAGACGACGTCACTGTGAGGTGCGTGCGCATCCGCTGGAGTTAGTTATGAGCTGATGAGGCTCAGCGGGAGTTTTGACTAGGTGCTGCACGTGAAACGCTGACGCAGCAAAATGGGCCAGAGCTCCGCGCCTTTGCAGCTAAAGACATTGTGAAGAAAACCAGCCTGACTTTTATAATGAAGATCCATCTAACATCAACTTTAAAAACCTGAACTGACCGGCCAAGACGGAGCTCGCCGCTCATGAGAACCAAGACCAATGCTGGTGAGGACTTGTCAGAGGGACCTGCTGCCACCGGCTAGCCTGTTGTTGGCCTGCGGCCTACCCACCACGACTCTCATGACTTGAAAGCCAGTCCATCTTACTTCTGTTTCTTTCCCTAGTTTTACATCTCTTCTATACACTCCAGGTTAGGACCAGTTTTGTTAACAAGCACCTAAACCCCTAGACCTAACACGTCCGTAACACCACCTACAACCACTACAATGTCTGAGTGTTACTAGCTAGCTTGATCCTCTTCTGTCCTCCTTTTAAGCACAACACTTCACCACACAACCATTACTGCTCTTGTAACCTTCATCTCTTATTTTCTCATACTTTCAGTCATTTCTAGCTCGGCATGCCTGGTATGCTCTTAAAGGGACAAATCACTACTTCTCATGTGGATGTTCAATCAATGTTAATGGTAATTGTAGTCAATCGAAGCAATAAATTCCTCAGTTTGTGCTATATTGACAGAGAAAGGTGAGTGTTCTTATTTGCTGTGCCTACATGTACCAGGATTCATTGTGTCCGAGCTCTCAGTTACAGTGTGAAAGCACAAGCAAAAGTGGCACCAATAACGTTTATTCCTCTACAAGCTATAAAATAATTGCATAAATGTTATATTCTGACCCACCATGCAACGTGGAAAGAGACAACTAGACATTTTTTGCTTGAAATAACATCACTTCATCATTGAGTGACATTAGATGTGGTACAACAGGAGGCAGGCGACCATACTGCAGATAGCGGGTCCATGGCCTGTTGCAGCCGGAGACAGTGACTCAAGCCTCGTGTCGTGTTGTACCCGAGACTGCTGAGTCCCAGGTCATCACCGATCGATCAGTAGAAAGACTCTTATTAAAGGCTCCTGTTCTTCCCTGCATGTAGTAATCACAAAAAAATACAGTACTTGCCAGGTTGCCAAGGTTGTTATCCGTCACATCAGAGCATTCCTTTTATTTTACACTGTGTAGTTTCCATGACGAGAGGTTTTGAGTCTGCCTGCCAGAGCCAGAAATTCATCTCAAAACAAACATGGCGCTGCCTTGCCTTGGGTGCAACGGGGAAATGCAAGGGGTGAACAGTTTGTGGTTCTTTAGCGGACCAGTGACGTCACAGATTCTCTGGAAGAACAGGAAATTTTGCACTCCAGAGACAAAGAGAACAAAAAAATTCTGTTTAGTTTCAAATTATATACTGAATTTGACTGGATAGAGATAAGGTTGAAAATCGGTGAAGTTTCCCTTTAATATTTTGCTCTCTCTTATATTTACTGTTTGCCAAATGTCTTGTTTGTTGAATACATTTTGATTGCAGATCATACCAAGCATCCCTCGCTGTCTTTGCAAGATGTTTTAATTTGCAGTTTGCAATTTTAATGTGAGCCGTTAATGGTTAAACAGAGATCAAAATGCTCTCAGCTTTGTTCACAGGGAAATGTAAACCTATCATATTGTTTGTTTTTCTTTTTTGAAAGATATAAAAACATGTGTCTTCACACTCCCATGCTCCTGTATAGATCATGCACCTCCTGATTTTACTTTCAGTCTTAATATTGCTAAATAAGTATTTGTAGGCTTGCAGCTCACTTTGTTCCATGACTAATAGTGTAATTTAGGACTGTTGATGTGCAGCAGCGAGAGAGGCCTTTGAAGTCGAGTAGAGCAGGACGCTGACACTCACATGGAGACTTGAGCAACTGTCTTCAATATCAAAGAGAACAAATAGTCGTCATGGAGGCAAACATCATCCCTGTGTCTCTCTTCTTCCTTTATCATTTCTTTTTGCTATGCCGTGTTACTCACAGTATGTTGTCGATGCTGCTAGGGCAAATTTCTTGTTTAAATCCTCTCATCCCTGCTGCAAGTTTATTTGTTTTCTTTTGTCCATCATCCCTCCCCTCATGTCTCCTTTCTTTGGTCCCTCCTTTTCTTTCTATATCCTCTCACTGTCTGTCCATCTTCATAAGTAAAAGACACAAAAAGAAATGTTTAAGTTTACCTCAGCTCAGAATGACAATGATAGATGCAGACATTGATAGGGTTGTTCAACAATAGCAGTGATACAGCAGTAACTAGTATGGAATTTGTGATAAATTTACCTTGTGATACTTTCATACTTAATAATATTGCACAAAATCTTCAATGGACATTTAGATGAATAAGTCACAAGTACTGAGAAGGACATATATTACACATAAACCAGCATCTAAATAAGCTAATGCACTCTGCGTGTTACTCTTTAACAAGTTCTTTGTAATCCAAGAACATTTGTTTTCACAATCTGCACATGCCTATGTCTCACTAGAATAACATTTAAAGGAGAAGTTCAGTTTTTTACACATTAAGGACACACACATTTGGCAATCCGTCTCGTGCATAAGCTCGTTTGACCCTTAAAAGTCCAGTCTGTTTGACTAGTGTGAGCACTCCGTTCTGTACTCAAGCACAGCACGCTTTGTGGGCCCTGGCAGGATTGGAAGAGGTGGGCTTCAGTACGGTACGGATGCACGTGCACAAGCACAATCACGGAGCACCGACATCGCTGTGACTGTTTGTGGAGGATTCACCTTAAATTCAGGCAGACAACAGCTAACAGTGTCCGCATACAAAGCAGTGGAAAAATCTGTGACTGTCTTGTAGATCGCGGGAACCAGAGAACAATTTAAAAATGTTATTAAAAGATGAAAACAATGTGGACAAAAATATGGGTTGCGCTCTGTAGATCAGGTAGCTCAAGCGTGCTCAGGTGCAGTTCTGATACAAAAGTCGTCACATAGTATGCTCTGCATTGAGTTTCATTTATCTTATTATAAAATCCATTTGGTTGTATAGACATCGCCTAGAGGTTAAGATATCCCTCTGCCACCGGAAACCGGAAGATAAATTGTTTTGGAAAGTTCGTAGTTTTCTGTTGATCACTAGTGGTGTTGTGCAAAAATTACACATTACCGTGTTCCTTGCTGCAGTCACGGCAGGCTTCACTGTGCAGCAAGAGTTTTGGCGCCATATACAAAGAAGTGACCGTTGGTAGCATGTCCTCCTTGGGACATTGGATGATGATGAGAGGTGGCATGCAAATTTTCAAACGCGCAGTGTTGTCAGGCTCTGTGGCTGTCTTGCGCCCTGTCTTGTCCATCAAAACACTCAATTCAGAATCATTCTGAATCCGATTTGAACGAGCAGAGTCTTCCAGACTGAAGACACATCAGTTCAGTTCGGATTTGAAACGTATTTCAAGCCACCTCGCCATTTGGTTTGGATCTGATTTGCAAAAATCGGAAGTCGTGTGTTTTTTCGCTGTTCAGACTTAAGGCTGTTTTATACTCGAAGGACAAGTGTCGGCAGGTGACTTAAGAAAAGTGTTGGACGACACAAATGCTTGGTCTCCATGGTAACCAACCGAGCGCTTCTACATAGGCCCACAGCCCAAACCAGCGGTAAAATGGTAAATTTGTCTGAGACATTGAATTTGGCAGAGGAAGAAGAGATTATAAACTGTTTTAAACTGGAGGAGAAAGAGATGATGGAGGAAAAGACTGTGGTCTGTGTGCCCAAAAAAACCGACTAGAACGGAGCAAGGAGAATGTGTGTTGGATAATCAAATGAGAGAAATGGAGCAGCACTTTCGGTATTTTAGGATGTCTAAATATTGTTTTGATGACCTCCTACCCCGGATTACATCCCGTATCCAACACCAAAACACCCACAGTAACCATGCTGGAATTTTACAGAGACAAGCTGTAGCGCTACGGATTCTGGCATCTGGGTCGTCACAACAGTGTGTAGTACCACTCGCTCCTCAAAGCATTTTGCCAGTCATTTTTTTTTCTCCGTAGTAAGTAGAGCGCTGTTTCAACTCTGTGGCAATGATAAAACACTCAGTCCAGCCAACCAATCAAAATGTGAGACAAATCAAAGCAACGTCTGCGAGGTTAAGTTTTGACTGGTGCAAGACACTGTCGGACGACACATTCTTATGTCTTTTTAACATTATTTTTGTCCTAAGACACTGTGGACAGACCCTTGTCTTTTAAGTATAAAACGGGCTTCAGTAAAATCAATATGGATATTCCAAAAATCCAATTTGGACTGTCAGTCTGAACAAGGCCTTGGATCCTTTGCTTGCATCGTGTGTGGAAGGCAGTGGTGTGTGGTTAAAAACTGAATTTGTTGTCTGTAATGAGTTCAAGGTACTTGAAGCTGTCATTGTGTGAAGTAAAAAATGCAGTGTTGATGAACTGTGTGACTGAGTTATTGTCATTTAGCTGTGGATGATACACCAGGATTCCCTCATTTTTTTTGCAGATCCATCAGTGGAAACTTAGGATGTTGTGATTTACTGCCAATGTTAACTGTAATGTTAAAAAATGGAATAGTTATTGTGTTAATAGCGCACATAT
>JAQFJA010007134.1:0-10016 GCA_029874485.1 Naso brachycentron | reverse complement strand
AGTGTTACACATTTTTTAATGTCTGTATCTGTGTTATATTTTACAGACATGAAGAAACACACACACACACACACACACACACACACACACACACATACAAGAGGAGAATCACAGGAGTTCTTCCATCTCTCTGTCCCTCCCTGTGTGTGTGTGAGTGAAATCAGCTCATCAAAAAATAAAGTGAAGATATTCAAGTAGGCTAAACATCGCACGTGTGTGAGTTTGTGTGTCTAAAATTATTCACACTAATAACGATAAATCCATAAAGCCTAATTGATCTTCATAAAGGGGATCACAGCTGTCAGATCGTCTTCACAGATTCAGTCGCTGACAGCTGGAGAAACTTTTGTCTTCATTGGATCCAGAAATGTCAAACTCCGATATGAGCTCAAGATCCACTGGATTCCTCCTCTGACTGCAGGTTTTGACTTTAGTGTCAATGAATATCAATTCAACATCATTCAAGGCTTTGAAGAGAGAGAAAGAGAGAAAGAGCGCCGCTGTAACAGCCTGTGGCAGTCAGCGCTGCTCTTTGCAGTGAGGTTAATGCGCATAGAGAGGGCGCCATTTTGTGCTGAATGTACGAATATTCCCTAATTTATAATCAGGCAAATGGGACTGGCACAGCTAGGAGTGGCAGTGCAGTTTGCCTGCATTTCACCCTCTGCGCCTGCTTTGTGGGTTGCACGCTATTTCTTTCTCTCATTTGCGCAGGTGAATCAGGCCCTGAGTTGCTCTCCATTTGTCTCCGGCCAGGGAACGTCACTGCCCCCCCAACCAGAATGCCCACTTTTTGTGCATTTTTCACATTTCCGAGGTGGGCGGAGTTTGCTCTGAACTAGGGGTAAATCTTTTTACTTTACTGAATTATTATTACACCTTCTGTTTTAAAGTGACTGTTATTTTTATGTGCTGGTATCGAATCAGTACTCCATATCAGTTGCTACAAAACTTTGTTATCAGGAGGGAAAAATGGTACAAGAACATCTCTAATCTGGTGTGTGCGTGTGTGTGTGCGTGCGTGCCTGTGCGCTCAGCTCTGATTGGCCCTGTAGTAAACTGTCTGTGGTCACATGGACGGCTCTCAGCTCAGCGCTCAGCTTTTTGGCCTGAAAGACAACAACAACAACCACAGAAGAAGAAATGAACACATGAAGTGAGTCACTCATTCACTCAGTTTGAGCACAAATTTGAGGAACTGTTCTCAAGGCTTTTTTCATTTCACACAACTTTCTGCATGGCAGATGTAACGTCTTACTCCACTACAGTTACCTGACAGTGTAGTTACTAGTTACTTGTAGTTACGTCTCAGATGAAAGGTTTCATGGACTTCCACATATGTCCAGATGTGTTGATGCTGCATGTTTGTGACAAACTGAAGGTTTTTGTGAAAAGAAAACTCTGAAGATTTGAGCTGAGATTTCAGACACATTCATGTCTAACAGAACAAACTAAGATGTGCAGTGACATCGGGATGCCCACTTGTCTGTGTGGAATAAATTTGCTGTTCCTGCTGCTTGGTCCTGGTGCACAGCATGACACCAGTTCAAGGTCAAGGTTATGTTATTTATGTCCCCTGGGAGAAATGTGACTTGGATCAAGACATTACATAACACTGAATAGAAACTAATAAAAAACAGCACAATAGAAACATTAAATAGGACAAGTGTGCAAAAGATGAGCCTCTGATAAGCTGTGCAAACTAGCCATCCTCAGTTCACACATTCACACTCATGCTGCTGATGTGATCAGCTTTTCCACCTGAGGAGCGCTGTGTCATGTGACAGGACAGGGTGGATTCAAAGGCCTGAACACAGACGCTCAGTTCAACTGGCACAGTTCACACTGAGAAATGTCACGTGAAACAAACCTGAGAGCCAAACTGTACATGAATGTTTCTGTAACCGTGACGACACTCACCACCGTGTGTTTCCCTGCAGCAGGAGGCCCGAGCAGCACCACCCTGGGGACTGAAGTCATCAAATCAATAAATAATCAGTGTTAAAACTTGGAATTGTCCAATATCTTTAGAAATGTGAACTCAGGACAAACAGACTGTGGAGTCACAGCTCCATCTAGTGGCTGTAAATATTTTCATCGCTTTCTTTGTTGGGTAGAAACTGCTCATGGATCGAACCTTTAAAAGAACATTTCAGCTCCTCACACAGAGGCCGATCACTGCTGAAACTTTCTGTGAGTCCTTCATACAGAGAAATATCTACATGCAGCCCTCCTCACAAGCTGCAGACATTTTCCCCTCAAGAGCAAAATGCTGCAGGATTTCACAATAAAACAGGGAAAAGCAAAAATGACTAACTTCTGGAAATTACACTGGATGCTGTGTTGTTTTTTATTCATCGCTGAGCTGCGTTCAGGTGACTCACTGTCTGCACTGCTCCTCTGCAGCACACTGATCAGGTGACTGATCGGATCTTCAGGCTGATTGATCACCAGGCTGGACAACAAGCTCTGAAAGACACACACACACACACACACACACACACACAGAGCCTCACTGTCTCCTCGTCTGCAGCTGTGTGTGTTTGGATTCCTTCGGCCTGCAGAATGCTCCTTTCATACCTGCACCAGGTGGAGGACGTTGTGTTTGTCAGCGTAGAGAGAAATCTGAGGAGGAATCCTCAGTTGCTTCATTGTCTCATCCATCAGGGTGAGGAGGAGGAGGACGAAGGCTCAAAGTCTGACAGCAGAGATAATGAGGATTTTTTTCATGAACTTATCCCATGGAGAAAGTCCACAGCAGTGTGTGTGAGTGAGTGTGTGAGTTGAGGTGAAACTGTTCTTGCCCTGCCCTGCACCCCAACATCACCATTTTACTTTGGTTATACTGACATTATTTGTAGTTCCATTTTTCTATTGATTAAGCTGGATTGTTTGAGCGAATACTTTGAACATTTGTGTTTGGTTTGTTTTTGTTTACAGTTTGGGAGGTGTTAGGAAGGCCAGCCCAGTATAGTTGCAGTTTCTAAGTGTGGAAAGTAGGTCAGTGCTCATCAGTGCAGGGGAACCAGGTGTATCTGATCAGGTCCTCTATCAGCGAGGGTCTGGGCATGTTCGGTAGGAAATGAGAGTTTTGTTCAACTTTGTGCATCTTTAAGTGATCTGTCTGTAAAATATGCTGTGATTTCAGCAGCAGCAGTAAGATCCACTTTATGTAATGTTTTGTTGCTGTGTATGCTCATCTAGAGCTCCGGTCCTCTTTGCTCCCCCCCTCACCTGAGCAGGTGGTACGATCCAGGGAGCTGAGGTGAGGAGAAGATAGAAAATGCCTCTTCTTTTGTTCATTGAGAGAGAGGAGGACAGCTTGCTGTGAGGCTGTAGTTTTTTCATTTGTTCAGTTATTATGACTTAAGTTATTTTTGTTGTATTCTTTTGCCTTTTTCCTTAATTTTTTGTTAATAAATCACTTTTTTGAGCACTTAACTTCAGCTTGCCGACCTGCATTTTGGGATTTTTAAAACATCCCTTTTTTTAAAAAAAATCCAGTTACCACTCACCAGTTATTGGGTGGCAGCACTACACAGGCGTAATAACTTTTGTCTCCCCTCTCTCTTTCTCTTTCATTGACGTTCTCTTTAGAAGAGTGAATTACCTATACTGATCCACATTCACGTGTCATAGTATTTCTGTACCCTGTTTCAACATGAATGGCTGAATGGGCTTTAAAATGGAGTCTGAAATCTGCTAAAGCAGGACATTCAAAGGTCTGAATCTGAAGATCAAAGGTCCAGAACAGGAACAATTTGTGATGAGAAAATGTGTTATTTTAACTTTAAATGCTAAAAAAACACATTCAGTTGTCTGGAGTTTCTCTCACATCTCCTGTCTCTCAGAGACTCATCTCATTCAAAACACTCGTTAACTACCTCTGCATCAGAAAAAGGCTTTTTGTTGTTGCCCAGTAGCAGGAAACTGGGGGAAAGGCCTCAGCAGCTCTCTTGCTGTGCCATAGATTTCCAAACAACGAGTTTGTTGGTTCATAAACAGATTATAACTGTTGAAGTTTTGTTGTCTCTACCTCTGTATTTTGAGAATGTTGCTGTTTAAAATGCGCTTTGTGTCAGTGGCGTTTAACATTTCCACTCGTCATAACTCACACACCTGGGCTTGGTGCTGGATTGGGGCAAACCTGTCTTTGAAAACTTGGTTTTCTTGGTCAACTTTGCACATTTGGATGATGACATCCTCACCACACTGGCGACATCACGTACACTGACAGAAGACGACGAAGTCTCGCTTTCTCGTGGCCGCAGGACAGAACATGAACACTTGTTAGCTGTTAGGCATCCGTTCAAAACTTGGGAGTTAGCTGTCAACCGATCAAACATCATACACTCCATGACAACGATGTCAAACCGGGAAACGACCAGGATCACTATGACGATCTCCGTCTTTTTTTTTTTTTTTTCCAAAGTAGGAAACATTCACTTCCTTCCATCCTTCCAATATATTGCTGCATTTCTACTAGGAGGTGTTGACTGGCTGCGGATTGACTTGCCATCCAGTCTGGACTTTGAGAGGCCTTGTACTGAAGTAAACACATGGTCAAATTTCAGAAGAGGAAGATGGGGGCGATTACTGTTAATGGTGACAAGTCAAAAAAAGGACTGGGTTGGTTCTTTAAATAAAGTTTGTAACATTATTTTTGTAATGAATGTACATTTACAGTTAGACGGACTATGAAATTGGGTTTCCCTGCCAAAGCACACAGCAAATAAAAATAGTCTATTTATATTATGATGAATAAAAGAAAAATTTTTTATTAAGAACAATTACTATAGCTTGTGTGTGCAGAGTGCACAAAATAACACTAACACAGAACACTGAAAAACTAAAAATGTTGTCATACATGAAAGCTGCAAAACATGAATGAGAATTTGTTTTGTCGGAGGTTATGTGCACGTACGTCCTCTTATCCACTCTCCATATCATAGTGTACATCATGTACTGATCTGCATACTGCATGAGCATCACTTGCTGTTCACAGGATCAAAACTCCAGATGGAGGCACCATATGCACTAGATCTACTTTATATGTGAGTTCTCTTCAGTCAAACTCAAACCAGACATTACAGCCCAATTTCAATGCTGTCGTAAAAGAAGAAAAATGGTCTAAAAAAATCACTCCATTCCTTTTAAAGTAAAAAAAAAAAAGTGACAATTTCCTGAAATTTCAAAGAGGATAATGGCTCTGTTTGAAATGTTTGCTCAGTTTTCTTGGAAAAAGAGAAGATGGAGAGATAAACAGGCTGTTTGGGCCTTTTCACAGCCTCATAAATGGGCATCCACAGACCGTTCCAATGCTCAGCCTCGGTGTGATTTAAAGCTCCTGCACTCTGCTGCTGTCTAATGTTCCTCTGCTGTACAGCCTCTCACCGTCAGCTCAGCTTGTTTTATGTGCATCTTTGATGAAATAAGTTAGAATCACCCTGAGAGCTGCAACAAAGCTGAAACCAGCCAAGTAAAGCCTTTTTTACTGTCAAGTGCTTACAAAGCAAAGCAAAGCTCCTTCAAGGAATTCCCATTGAAGTGAATGCATTATCATTTTATCTTCTGATCCTTTTTCCCTCAGAATCCTGAATTGTATGACTTTTAGCATGTCATTAATCGAACTTAAGCTACAGATCAATAATAACCTGATTCCAGCTGTATTAGAGTAACAGTGTCAGTGAGGCCTGCATTGTAAGTAGCTTGTGACCTTAATGTGCCCACTTCTGAAGTTTTTAAAGTGCCGACAAATGAAAAGGAATCAAAATTGTCTGTGCACAGAGACAAACCACAGGTCGAATATCTGACAAGCAGCTGAGAAATGTCGCTGTCACTGGATGTGGTTTTGTGGAGTTCAAAAAGACGGTTTGAAAAATGTTAACAGCCAGAGAAAATCAATCTGGCTACTTCAAAGTGTCGCAGCAGAGAGAGTGGGTATGCAACTGACAGAGAAGCTTCAGAAATGAGTTTGGGATTCGTGTTCTGCTGAAGTATTTCACGTTCCTAGGCTTCAGTGAGAGGAACGCTCTCGTCTTCTGACTAATAACTTGGGGAATTGTACAGAAGATCAAAAACAAACTCTGGAGCTCTAAAGGTTCAGTTTTCTTAACAATGAATTTGACACCCTCACAGACAAAGACGTGGTTTTATTTTGCATATGTAGATGTTCTTTTTAATCTAACGCCTCACTGCTGCGTCCATGGCTGTTAAACACAGAAATGTCTTGAGAAAAACACACAACGAGGACATAAGGTTTGATTACAGGAAATGCTACCGCCATCTGTTGCAAGTGTGACTGTGGCTGCAGGCATTTGCGTGTTGTGTGTAATTATCAGATTTAGGTTTCTTTTAAACTTGGTCCAAACTGAGGCTCTACCTGGGGTGCGTCTCAAGTCTCTTGCATTGCATCCACGTTTCCTTCACTTGCGTCCTTCACTTGCGTCTTAGTCCTGCCCACCGTGGATGCATGGAGAGACGCAAGGAAACCAAAGTGAGGAGAGAGGAGATGAGGAAAGACGTTTTAAGAGAAATGAGACGTCCTTTCCTTGGTGGCGTCACATGGATCAACGTCCCTTTATGATGACACGGAGCAGCTGATTTGCTGCAGAAAGTGTCTGGAGTGTTAAAAAATAAATAAAAAATAAATAAAAAGTGGCCGGAGTGTTTCCCCACTGCTGCTGTCTGCTGTGTTTTTTTCTTATTCAAGCCAAGTGACTTGGAAACAACTGATCATTCAAATATTTCCACAAACACTAGAAATTCTGTTTAGAGCCTCTCTTCTGTTTTTCCAACCTTCACTCGTCCTGAAATGACTTTGTTTGAAATGTATTATCACACTCATATTTTCTGTGTGTTAAATATCATTGCTTTCTGGACTCCTTCACGTGAGTACATCTGAATTCATTCATTGCAGAGAAAGAAGTGAATATGGGCCACTGACACTTGAATTGCTTCTCTGCTATCTCGTTCAAACGCTCCAGCTGTGGAGGCGGAGTTTTGATACCTGACCGTTGAGCTGAGAGACTTCCACGATCATCGAGGAGCGATGAGCGATGATGGACTCGTGTATCCTCGCTCATCACTCCTTGATCCTCGCTCCTCGGTGCACGAATAAGAGACTTGGGACGCACCCCTGGTGTGTGTCATTAAGCTCTGGGTCTGTTTGCTCATCAGGAGTTATTGGGTGCACCTGTGATGTTCTGATCAGGAGGTTGGATCAGGAGGTTGGTGTTTTGCTGCTCAGTCGGGTGTGTGTCTCCACAGAGTCAACACCATTAGTAGACTGTCTGTGTTTCTGTTTGATTGTGTGTGTGTTTGAGCTGAGTATGTGTTGGAAAGTGTTTTTCTTTATTTTAAACTGTGGAGCCTTTTGTCGATGTCATACTGTGACCTCTCCATCCCACTGACTCCCAGCTTTGAGTTCTTTTAGTTTCGATCCGGCTCTTTTGTTGGTCTGTCATTTGATAATATCATCGGGTGACTGTGGGGAGTTTTATTCCCACAGCTAGCTTTATAGAACCGAAAGGGTCTAGTTTTGTTTTGACTCCCCAACCTTAAAATTTAGTGTTCAGGGAAATGTGACAATGTGCAGGAGATGTGTGTGTGTGTGTGTGTGTGTGTGTGTGGGTGGATTTTAGCTTCCTTAGTCTATATTGACACCCAAGTCACAAGAAAAGTCTCTTTTCGGGAGCTTACAGTTAAACCAGCGATAACTGATTTTATTTTCTTAATGGCCACTTGGGGGCAGCAGAGAGGCTCACATTTTGACCAAGTTTACATGCACACAATTTTCCAGTTACTGACTGGGATATTGAAGAGTTCTGGTAACGCTGTGTCTCATGCGAACACCTTACCCCTGTAAGCATTATGCGATTAGGCCCTTTTTCCTGTAATGAGAAACCTGAGTAAGATTTCTGAGTTACACCTGTATTAGCCAGAATACTAAGACATAAATACACCTTACACTGGTAACTACTGGGGCATGCTCTTGTGCGCATGCTTGTGCGTGCAGTAACAAGGGAGAGACGGGCAGAGCTCGCCCATGCTAATTAGCTTAGCTCAAACACTGGTAGTCAATGGGAAGTGCTAGCCTGCCTCCACCTGATGTCATCAGATAAACTTTCCAACAACTCTAAACAGTCCTGTGTGCTTGTTGTGACTTGTTTATTTGTCACGTTGTATTATTTTTACACTCAACTCACACTCTGTTATAAGTTACTGTTTACTAGCGTGTATGCCCCCTGCAGTTTACGTCCTGTGTCTTCATCCTGTCGCTCTTGTTTTCTAGCATGTAAGACGTGAAGTAGCACAATTGTTTGCAATAGTATTTGGTTCTGCAAAATAGCTAAAAGCAGTGAAAGCTAGCAGGGCAAAGCACCTATGCGTACTTTGGCTGGGTAGCAGGTGATACAGGGTGTCACGAACAGGAATATGACTGGGGTTTTTCTGGTCGTTGTCCATGCAAACAGGCCTGTCTCTAGTCTGACCGTAACTAGGGATGTTCCAGTGCTAATTTTTTTCCTTCTTGATATTGATTCCAATACCCAAATTTGGATAGCAGCCAATACCAAATACTGATCTGATACCAGCCGAAAAAATGATGATTTCTTTAGTACTTGAGGTATAATCATAATTTACTTAAATAAAAAGATTTCATTTGAACACCATAAAACAGTAGTGCAACAGCATCTTAAAACCTAAACTCTAGGAAAATCTAAATTTGTACACTGCGCTAACTAAGCTAACTGGGAAGTCGCTGGGTACCATTGGGTGAATAATAAATCACATGGTATTGGATCACTGCACAGACTGGGGTTACCGATACTGAAACCAGCATTTTCCGATACTGGTATCAATATCGGAACGACTCTAACTGTAACCAGGCTAATCTTAGTAACTGGAATAATGTGTGCGTGTAAACCTGATCACTGATATACAGCACTGCCATACTATCAGCTGTTAATGTTAATATGGCAAATTTTCTAACAGTTGCATAATTACATGCCATTAAATGCACACTAACTTTAGCCTCCTTTCAGCTCTGTTTTGTTTCCCACCAACTCCAAAAAATACTAGCAAAAAGCTAGCTTTTTAGCTAAATTAAAGCAGCCCCCAACCAAACAAATTTCCCTTTAGAGTCATGTTACAGTGTTTATGATCGACCTACACTATGTTTTTTCATATACAGTCACCCATTTGGCCATGCGGGCGTCAAGCTGATCATGCAAAAGCGCCTGCTGTAATGCACACAGGCAGGAGGGGAGGAAGGCCTATTTCTTTAAATTTACACCTATAAACTTCACACCTTGCTGTACAAAAGCTGCCACTTTATCATAATGCTAATTTCCCTTAACAGCATCACCATCAGCAGCAGCTGCGTCAGGCACCATTTCACCTTCAATTTTATCTCCATCAGTGGAATCCTCCGTCCTTGAGATGCAGGACTTTCAGAGGTGATGAATCAAGCTGCTGATGTTCTCGCTGTCACACTCCTAATGGCTGCTTCTTTTCATGCATGTTGTTGAAGTGAAATGTCTCTGACCTTTGTTTGCAAATCATTGCCACTACATCACTGACACAACACACATTCAATCCTACAAAAGGAAACTGGCTTTTGTAAGAGCGCCTTTTACGGAATCTATTCAAACAGAATTGCTCTAAAGAAAAGCCTGTATATGGAAATGAGGCAGAGCTCAGTTTTCTTCTGTCACTCCACCTAGCCGTGAAATATTCTGTTCGAGAGTCGCGCTCAAAGCATTATTCTGCTCTGAGAAAATACATTCAGTCCAAAGTTTTATAAGCCTTAGGACTCTATAAAATTCTTCTGTTTGCTTGTTTCGCTGTCTGCAAGGCTGCTTAAATTATCCATTTAATTAATACAGAATTCAGAGGTTTGTTGCCTGACGATCATCCATCTCACAAAAAGGCTAATTAGAAGTTATCCATCCTCCACATGAACTTTTTGCATGCCTTTTAACTTGTTTTTATTGCCTGTTTCATGAGCTTTAT
This sequence comes from Naso brachycentron, assembly GCA_029874485.1. Classification (NCBI taxonomy): domain Eukaryota; kingdom Metazoa; phylum Chordata; class Actinopteri; order Acanthuriformes; family Acanthuridae; genus Naso; species Naso brachycentron. The sequence goes on along the minus strand of JAQFJA010007134.1, from coordinate 2 downwards.
AG
>JAQFJA010007116.1:0-10018 GCA_029874485.1 Naso brachycentron | reverse complement strand
TTTGGGACTTTGGATTGATTCTTAACTCTTTGAGACTCAATTGATTTTGTTAAAATAATAAAATAAATGAATGTCTCAGGTTATCTGTCAGTCACTTAATTGTTTTACTCTTCATGTAAGAAAAAAAGAACTGTACAACAACTTTTATTTCCCATCATTAATTATGGTGATACCTTGTACCAGAACACCTCTAAAAACACATCTTCAATTTTTTTTTGTCATTAACATAAACTTGTAGATCTGTCCTGAAGTGTTCTTACTGCACACATCATTGTTCCACATTTTCATTGGTTGGTCTTTATTTTCACATATATTTATTTTAGCTATCCTTTATACTTAAAGCTGCTTTTAGTTCCATTCAGTTCACCATATTTACTTAGACACAATGAAAAACCTTTAAAAGGGGAGGGAGCAAGAATCTTTAAAGAAATCGGGAGACTGGCTTTGTTTAAAGCACCATCAGACCAGAATAAGTTGCCCAACTTGCTCAAATTGATTACTTCTTTCAAGGTCTTTAAGATTTCTTTGTTTAAGTCTACTTATTGTATTCAGTTAACATTAACTTTACATATAAGAACACCAGTGGATCAGGAAATCAGGGTATGCAGTAAGTTACTGGACAAGAATGTCTGTGATATTACTGAGGCACATAGCGAAAATGAAAAAAAAAAAGTGAAAAAATTCAAATGTACAGTTGGCCACCAAACTTTGAAGCATAACCCACATATCCTACATATTAAACGTCTGGTAACTTATCTGTAATTACTCCTTGTAATTAATGTTAATAATCAATACTCACATTTATCAGCAACATCAAAGACAAACCAGCTGGCCAGTCAAGAAGTGAATTTCTACTTTATACACCCATGACATCTACCACATTTGCTTTCAGTGAAATGGCTAAGTTAACTTACAGTTATCTGTAGCTTAACTGCACGTTAACTTTGTGCAACACTGCGCTTTATTAAATCAATATTAACTTAATTACATCCAATGTAATGTGATCAGTGATGACTGGTGACTAAAAAATTGGGGTGGAAAGGAGAAAATTTTTTTAATCCCGATCATTCTGGATTAGCCATGAAGAGGACAGAGTATTTCCGAAAGGTTTGACAGAAAGGAAGCCAATCTTTAACACCTGTAATGGAAAGCTGGTGATTGTTGGTCTGATTTCCACTTGGACAAACAAAGCTATTTCAAATTCCAATCTTTTATTGCCAATTATACATTATCACAAGTACAGATTCACCAGGTCATGTAGCCAGTTATATGTATCATAATTTACAAGTAGTGTGTGGTTTCTCCAAAGATGTGTCCTTAAAGTAAACACAGCTCTTTTTTTAGGCATGAATAAATATAAATCATTAACACAATTCTATTGGTAAAAAGAAGTACCTACTAATGATGACCATTAGGTTTAAAGTTAAGTCCATTAAATTATGACGATGAACCACTATGGTGCACGACTACAAAAGATAATGATACAGAGCAGGTGGCTGATTAACATAGGCTGGACCTTCTAGCATGCAAACTTACAATGCAATTAAGGTAACACACCCACAAGTATATCAATATCTTTCTCAAGGAACAAATATGTGAGGGATAGTCAACGAGGAGGTGTGCGTTAAATGGTTTTGAGGCATGATGTGGAGGCGAAGAACCACCCTCTGCTTCATGTCGGGTGGTTTGCCTCCTCGGAGTGACTCAAAACCTTTTAGGGCGTACCAAAGAGGTGATTATCTTGCTTTTACCATGGTCAACAATTTAAAATAAAAGCACTCACAAAGTTTTAGTGAAAGTTCTGCACTCAAAATCATATTTTCATGTGATTTGCAGTCAATCTGTAAAGTTTTAAACTAGCAATAACTAAGTTTTAACTAATACCTGGAACAATCATTACAATCTCATATAATCCTTATGTAATGGAAATGTAGCTCACTGCTCCAGTAAATAGGACGGACCATAGATACAACTTAGCAATGGGAGATAAACTAGTCCGCTCAGCTCACTGAACCAGCTGCTAGCCAGAGAGCTAACGTTATGCTAGCAAGGCTCAAAGTCAGTGACGTTGCGTAGACAAACAGTAGGTTAAATACAACTTGTCAGTATGTTACAGAGTCTACAAGTCTACCTCGCTAACCAGTTATGTCATCGTCCCCAAATCAAGAAAAATCTTCAGGAAGAAAGTGACATGCGATTGTCTCCATCAAGGAGTGGAGGGTTGAATAGTGAACAGGACTGAGACGATTGACTGATATCAGTAAGTTCAGATGGACAGTGTAACAGGGCTGTAGAGGGGAAGAAACGCACATAGACTCATTTACCAACCTTTTTAAAATCAGACACAGGGGTTACTCACTTACTGACGACTTAACCATCACTTCAGATCAGACAGCGCAGTTTGTGGACACTTTTTGTTTACCAACTATTTTTTTTAACCTCTCAAGTGAACAGGGGCTACAGCTTGTGTGTTACAAGCACCTCCCTGTGGTGTTCAGATGATAATGCACTGACTACACCCAGTGACAGGATATTCTGAAAAGCTGTAGGCTCAATAAACTCCTCGAAGGAAAGAGTTCAATTTTTAGCCTTTCAAATCAATATTTTGAGACTGATGTAGCTCAAGTTTCATCAGGTAGATTTCTGTTTTACGTGTCTGCAGCATAATTGTGCACGGAGGATACTTACTAACATATACATACTAAGGAGTAAGTTTGCATGTTGCTATGGTTACAAGTTGGGTAGCGGATTAATTTCGAACGGTGATTAAACTTGTGCTGACCTACCGGTCCATTAAATGGATTTGTTGCACAGCTGTCAGCTAATCAGAAAAGAGTATTCACACAGACCATGGTATTAATTTTTATAATGTATTACAACACAGAGGATGAATACAGATATGAGAGCAGAAGACACATCTGAACACAGGTGAGAATAACCTTTATGTTTGTGTAACATGTCACTAAAGGCCTGTCAGCTGAATGAGGGATGATGTAGGACCCAGCACATTACAACAAGAATTTCACACTCTCTGATTTAAAGAGGAAAAACAATCAAGACAAGGTGTATATGGTTGGACTGCACTCTTATGCCATTTATGAAAAAAAAATAAAAGGTTATGAATGCAGTTTCAAGAGCAGTCTATCTATCTATCCATCTATCTATCTATTTAATGTAGGTTTTTAAACTGACCGTAATTCAACACATGAAAGAAATCACTGGAAAGAACAACAAATAACACCAAAAATGATGTAAACAGCTCTGATTAGATACATCCAGCGTTAACTCCTCCTAAAAGTAATGAGTAAAACACGTTCAATATGTACAAAACAAAAAACTACATTACAAGACCAAAAAACAATAATGTGGTATTATGTGGTGACTTTAATATGAGTTTAAAAAATGCCTAATTTTTTATGTGGAAAAGTTGCCTCCACTCGCCCTTCACCTGTACTGATGCTTCATTGCAGCTCCTGCCAAGGCAACAGCATCTGTCAGCGAAAGGCAGGAAGCACCGCTGTGGGTCCCACATCTAGTCACAGTGATAATGTGATGTGATTTCCACCAAAACACATCTATTTGTCTCTTATAATTAGAGGTGGGATCGGGCCGAGATTCTCAGCCCAATACCCTTCCGAACCCATGTTGGTTCTTACTGAACCAGACGACAACTGACCGTCATTTCCAAAACTCTGACCGACTGTCAGCCCAACTTATATAAGCAGAAGCGCAACATACAGCAACAGATAATACTGCCATGATGAGTCGTTTCTGATATGAAAATAAGCGTCCTTAATGTTTGATTCCTCACACACACAGCCCCACACAAGCTCACTGCAGAAGTGTAATTTCTGGCAGTCCAGCCAACCAAAACAGCTGTGGTGCATTCAGGTGCTGTCAGATGAATTGGAAAAACAGAAATCCTGGCTCTGAACAGATAAAAAAGGAAAAAAACATGCAGAAAGTGGGTAACCAGTTCCGACCGTCACTTCTAAAACACTAGCCCAACCTGGCCCAGCCCGTGGGTACCCGACGGGTCCCGTCGGACATCGGTCAGGTATCCCACCTCTACTTACTGTGATGCATGGTGGGTCAGAATCTCAATCACAACACAACATAACAACATGTATGTGATTATTTAAAGCTTGAGGAGACATTTTAGGCTTTCAGTTGTTTCATTTAGACACTTTTCTCCACACTATGTCTGTGACAAACTTGTTAGTAGGGCTGGCCTCGCCTCCTGCAGTCTAACGGGAGGATTTACAGAACAACCTGCATTTATTAAAATCAAAGTAACATTTAAGTGTCTTGTCTGTTCCTCTGCCAGTGTGAAGGTTCCACCCACTTTACATGTTGGGAGACTGTTTTCATAACCACTGTTGGGTCTTTTGTTGCATCCTGTCTTCTTAGAGCCAGATGAAAGAGAAGGAGGGCTGTGTCCTTTGAGTCCTGTAAGATCAGAAAATTCTAGTGAAATTAACAACTACACAAAACCAGGCTTTAGAGGGTAACACTGACTGAAAAAGCAGAGGAGAAAAAGTAGAGTAATGAATTTTAAGGGTGACAATGCAGTGTGGCAGTTGTCACCAGAACCATAAGAGAGAGTAGGGTGGCTGTTGTCATAAAGACGCCCCTGAGAAATTATTACAGTCGTTAACAGTAGTGGTGTGCGATACTGCAAAATTTGCTGTCGATCTGATGTGCTATCTAAATACATTTTCATGACCACTAAATGATTTCATGATTTTCACTATTATTTACGTGCTTGTTAAAACCCAGGACAAATTTTAATCAAAGTTTTTAGAGAAATAAAAAATACTTTTTGAGTCACGTGATGTCCCGACAGCAAAATAAGGCAGAGCAGGGAGGAGGAGGAGCAAAGTGTACATTAAAGGGGTGAAAGAAGTGGTGTTGGCACAGACATGTCTAGTCCTTGGTGAAACAGAAGCACATACTGAACGAAGAGAAACTGAAATTAAAGTATCGATCCCATCATGCTAGCATTTGATCCGAAACCGGATACTGTCGATATTTGGATCGATATGACCACCTCTAGTTAACAGCACTTGCAAATGTGACAATAATCCAACTAACCAACTAATGTTTACTTACTAATGCACCTAATTTTCCTCCATCTTCCAAATATGATAAAATGTATTAGAACACAAAGGATAAATGTTAAAAATAAGAAAGGATGACACATCTAATCTATGGGTGGTCAATGCATCCATGTCTGGTTTGGTTGAAATGAACCATTAAGCTAATGGGGAAAAAATGTGGCTCAACGAGCTACCATTAGCGTTAGCGGCTGCATCTGCTGCTGTTACTGATCAGCAAATACTGTTATCTAAACACCCAATCCCTGTACCCATTTGCAAAGAACAATCCAAGCTGTTTCCTTTGACTCTCTTGAATATCAGCGGAGCTCTTCAGCTGCTTCATGGTGGTGGTCCCCAAGTCCAAATTAAAGTAAAGGTACTTACTGGTCACAGATACAGTGTACAGTGAAATGTAGTCTCTGCATTTAACCCATCCCCGAGGAGCAGTGGGCAGCCACAGCGCAGCGCCAAGTGACCAACTCCAGATTCTGAGCCAGTACCTCAGTCAAGGGTACTGACTGGAGATAGGCCTGTATACATGTTTTGATGGTGGAGGCAAACGGAGCACCCTGAGAAAACCCACGCAAATACAGGGAGAACATGCAAACCCCAAGTAAAAAGGCTCTACCCCAGCCGAGAATCAAACAAAGAACTTATTGCTATAAGGCAACAGTGCTAACCACTTAGCCACTGTGCTGCCAAAGCACCTTTACCTTTACCTCTATCCATTCCCTGGTGGTGGCTCCCAAATCCAAATTCATTTTGCCCTAAGACTGCTAGCTTCCTGTGGGTCCTTCAGGACTGCTACAAGCCAGCTAAATTTAGCTAAATGTATGGTTGCTTAGTGGCTAGTAGCTGCACTGCTCAAATTAAAAAACTAAATGCAAGGAAGTTGTTTACAAAGCCTAAACGAATTGAAGTTTTGAAGTGATATTAATCTAGGCAGCAATTTCTACTGTAACTGTTTTCCTAAACTACTTTGTCTTTGCTGATTCGTTGCCTTCTTCTACACCATGAGTAGTAGAAATTTGAAAATTAATTCTAGCAAATGTGACTGGGAGAGCCATCAGTACTGTATCCTGTTTGTTGATTGGTAAGGAAGGGCGTCCTCCCCTGAAGGGTCATTTCATGTGTTGTGACCAAGCACAGATCAGCACAAAGAGAGAAAAAAAACAACAACTTGTACAGTAAAAGATATGAGGTCCTACCCCATGGAGGACGGAGTCAGCCCCCACCCTACCCCAACCCAACCAACCACCACCACCACTTCACACACACACTTCTCCCCCTGCCTACTCCGGCCAGCAGGTGTCATGATTCAAATATTTGAAAATGTTTTGTTTCAATCTTTTATTTTATATTTTGATCTACCTCTGGCATCTCAAAAAAAGTTACCCCTACCGACGTCGTGTCGCTGTTGAGTCTTATTTCTTAATCCTGCCCCTAGTTCCTTTAAGTTTTTCTTAAGTTTTTGTTTAAGTTCTCACTCATGAATAGCCACATGTGATGTGCTACAGCTGCAAATCATAATCATCCCAATGCATAGCATGTATGTTAATTCCAGCTTCATCTTTATTGGTCCAGTGTAAAGAATCAAGGGAAATAATAATCATCAATAAAAATGGTTGTGTTTTCATTTCCGTAGAATGAGCTATTTATATCTACAGATGGAGCTTGTCATTTTACATGTGTTCAGCCATGTGGCACTGCCATGTTTGTGCAGAACCCCAAAATGGACAAATCAAACACTGGGTCGAGAGAGGGACTTTTGTGTTTTTTACAAGATTTGTGGCCACCGTAGGTTCTCATGCATGTTTGGAAGGGGAGGGAGAACGGAAGGATATTCAGTCATGTGCAATCTGCAACTCTGCAACTGCTAAATACCACTGAATCATACACACTGTGGCTTTTAAAGTACGGTGTCTTTCTGATTACCATGTACTTGTCAGATGTGTCACATATGCAACCTAAAAAGCAAAGACCAGCGTGAGAAGCATGCTCTGATCCTCACACTACTACTGTTTGTTTTTACTATGTTGTCGTGATGTTGTCATGCTCCCAGATATCCGGGATTATCTTGACCTGTAAAAATGCATATCAAGTTGTCCTTTAACAGCTTGCATTTAAATACAATTTATGAATAAATAAAATAAATAATTAATAATTGCACTAATTCACTCTTGTTTATTCTAATGTGTTTTGCTTGAATTCGCTGAAGTGTTAAAGACAATAAGTGAAAACATGGTAATGCATAACAGCAGATTGTTGTGCACTCTACACATGTCGGCCTGTGGTATTGTGTGTGTGTGTGTGTGTGAGTGTTTGTGCATGCTGCGGGTCTTTGTTTCGTCTGGGCTGAGCTGGAGCTGGCAGCCCTGTGGGAAAGGATTAGACTTTCACGCCTCTTCCTCCACTCTGAAGCCCCCTCAAAGACATTCCTTGCATAACAAGTAAATGAGTACTGTCACACACTCACACAAAATACTCCCCATAATCATTAAACAATAACTATCAGGATACAGACAGAACTTTCCTATTTTCTCCTAAAATGAGGGCAAGAGGAAATTAGCAGAATTTGCGGGTTGAATTATCGGCATTTTGTAACAGTGTATGTAAAGAGAGCATAAAAGCATCTCCATTCCTCTGATTAAGAGGTCAAATGCTGTAAAAACAGCTGTGCTCATATCGTTGGTTTAAGTGTAAGTTACTCTGTTATTTAAATCCAGCATTCATTCACCACAGGTTAATGGTGGTGAAAGTGAGGAACCTGAATTAGAATGTGTGTGTTACAGTTGTATTTTTCTGTAAAATAGGTGTAGGAATATTTTCTTTACTAACATTTTGTGAGTTCTTAAAAGCTAAGAGCTTTGTGGAAGTCCATTTGCTGGTAGCAGGTGAATGAAAATAACTGAGTTTCTTAAAAAGACCACTATTCTCCTCGTGAGTGTTGGGAGTAGATTTTTCTATTACTTTTTTCTGTATTGGGTAGCATGGGAAGTGTGGGACTAAAACTTAATACTGCTTTATTGTATTGGCCACCCTGCTCTCTCTGATGGTCCTGATGACAACTGCTACACAGCCTTATCATCTTAAAAGATCCACTCAATATTTTTATTTTTATTTGCTTCTAAATCTTGATTTGTACTGTGAAGGTTTTGCTCACTAGAATTTTCTGATCTTACAGGACTCAAAGGACACAGCCTGCCTTTTCTTCCCTCTGGCTCTAAGAAGACAGGATGCAACAAAAGACCCAACAGTGGCTATGAAGATAATCTCCCAACATGCAAAGTGAGCGGAACCTTCACACTGGCAGAGGAACAGACAAGACACTTATATTTATTTGTTTTTAATAAATACATGTTTTTTCTTTTTTCCACTCACAAAGAATGTAAAATTCCTGCTGTAATATGCTGGGACCTGCATCATCCCTCATTCAGCTGAAAGTCCTCTAGTGACATGTTACACACACGTGAAGATCATTCTCACCTGCCTGCAGTGCTCAGATGTGTCTTCTGCTGTCATATTTGCATTCATCCTCTGTATTGTAATACATTATAAAAATATATTTGTTCCTTGAGAAACATTTAAACTTATGGGTGTGTTACCTTAGCTGCATTGTAAATTTGCATGGTAAATAGGTAGTTAGTGGGTGTGTATGTTAATTGGCGACCTACTTTGGATCATTTGCACCAAAGTGGTTCATTGTCATAATTTGATGGACTTAACTTTAAACCCAATAGCCACTAAAACAACTTAGCTAATTCACTAAAATGTAAATATGTTTCATGTCATGAGTGTATAAAGTAGAAATTCACTTCTTGACTGGCCAGCTGGTTTGCCTTTGATGTACTGATAAATGTGAGTACTGATTAATATTAATTAAAAGGAGTAATTCCGGATAAGTTACCAGATGTTTAATATGTAGGATATGTGGGTTATACTTCAAAGTTTGGTGGCCAATTTTGCTTTTGAATTTTTTCTAATCACTTTTGCAATGTGCCTTAATAATATCCCAGACATTCTTGTCCAGTAACTTACTGCATACCCTGATTTATACTGCATGGTTAATATCTCCACTGGTGTTCTTATATGTAACATTGATGTTAACTGACAAACCTACCAAGGTTAGCTCATACCTTCTGTATTATAACATTGTCAATCTGTCTTTGTTTCCCAGAATTGTCACTTTCAATACTGGTTACTTTTCTCTCCACAGGGATCCCCAGCCTTGGTGGAGTGCAGTTTATGAGGGGCTCATCCATACATTTTTTGAGTCACCAGCCACCACTGATGTTCATACTTTTTGCATAGATTTAGTATAGAGAACATTATTATATAAACTTACTATTGGTAAAAGGATTCACTCCAGTAAAGGTTTAAATTAGAGAGATTGTGTCGATGAAATATCAATGTTGTCCCGCAAACATGATGGAAAAAAAACACAACTGACATTAGATGTTTAGAGTAAAAAAGAGAGTACTTCAAAATTTTAAATTTACAATCCAGCAACACCTATGATGTACACCTAAACTGCATAAAAGCCTCTGATGCACCTACAGGAACTGAGTATGGCCAGCACACACTGCTTCAGAGCCTATTTTAAAAAAGTGAGATCTGGTGTGTTTAACTACTGCTGCTCTGAGTTTGATGTGGAACTAAATTAAGTCACCTAAAGTTGCGCGTATGCACAATCCAGTTTAAAGATGCATAAGGCCTGGACCCTGTTGAGGCCATATGAAATGTTCATATACCCTGCTGCAGCCATATCACTGCTAGAGGACGCTAAGGCTACATCCACACTGCTGCGTCTTGAAGTTCAGAAGGAGTCTTGAATCAAAGACGCTCCTCGTCCACATGTGCGGTGGAAACTCCGTAGCAGCTCTGCTCTCCAGCCAAACTGCACACAGATCACATGACCA
>JAQFJA010007018.1:0-10025 GCA_029874485.1 Naso brachycentron | reverse complement strand
AAAAAGCTGTGGCATGAGTTACACACCAAATTTTGGTGGAAGAGGAATAATAAATATGTTCCTGTATGTGCTTTGCACACCAGGCTACTGAGCTTGTAATTGAGGTTTTCTCTTTTTTGTTTCGCACAGACAGGATGGCCATCCTCAACTCTCTCCATCTGGACCTTACAACAACAAACATAACAACAACACATTAACCCAAACAAGTAATCAAAGTCAATATGTGTCTGGCCCACTATTTATAAATCAACCCAACACTGATTGTAATGAATTACTAAAGGTGATGAAACCCTTGGTCTCCATTACAGTTGTTAAGATGTTTATTTTCTGTAGAACTGCAGACAGACAGAGCCTAGCACAAAATTCCCTGAGAGGACATTAAGTATATTTGTTCTTATCTTGTCTAACACACCAGTTAGAAATAGTGCAACAAGACATACAGGAGGAAAGAACCTTAAGTGTAATTTAGAAAAAATAAAAAGTCTAAAAGAGTTCGAAAAAGGACAGTAAAAGTAAAGATATGTGCAGGACTTGATTTCATTCTTTGGTCTTATCAGCCATCGCATTAATATGAACCGCAAAGGTTTCCGCCACTAATAGGGGGAAGATTATCGAAGCATCACCAAACACCTGGAGAGACACAATGACAAGACGTGTATTAAAACCTCTGGAACAACAGAGAGGAATACATCAATTTTGATTTATATTGATTGTGATGAACACATGGATTCATAAGGTTTGACGCACTACACTTTGATGCATTTGTGCACTAATCAGCCACCAATTAATTACAAAAAAAAAGCATTTTGCTTTGTGTATGTGTAACTTAGGGGACAAGTGAACAATGTCATTAATGTATAATAATCCAATGTTAGTGTAAACTACCTTCACAGGTTTAGCATGTGGTGAGATCTTGCCCCAAGACACAGCCTCATCAGGTCTGGCCCCTGAGTCGCATCCATCAAACTCCTGAGCCGTGTTCACGTACACCGCATAGTCAGCTCCATCCCTCTGGAAGGAGAATAAGTATTGAATCGAAACAACGAGCTGAGCAAAAAGCAAAAAGAATGTGTGTATTGCTGTTTGAGCGAGATACAAGCAAACACTTATAGTATCAAAATCCAAAAAGGCTAAATACTCACCCATGAATTGGCATTGAGTATGTGATGTTTGGATACACCTCCTCCAAGGGTGATCATCCCTGTGCTGTTGGCAGCCAGACAGAGTTGGTACAACTTTGTAGTGTCTGAAATGAAATGCATTGTGTATGAGCAGCAAACACCAAAGATATAAAATAAAGTAAACATAGACGCAGACTCTTTTACCTTCAGCTATGTCCAAAATCAGATCAGGGTTCTCATCTAAGAAGAGGAAGAACATGTCTCCTATGGCGCCATCTGTCAGGGCAGGACTGAACACTGGGACGTTGTTCTGAAACAGGGACCAAATCCCCGTTCACTCAGTAACAGCACAAGACAATGATCATAAAAAATCCTACTTCAGTTCCCCTTTTTCTACAAGAGTTTTCTTCAAGGCTTTTCTCAGTTTTAATCTGCACAATCACAGCTGTTCCTGGAGAGGCTGATCACTCACCCTGTAGGCCCAGTAGTAAACAGACTCAGGGTTGTCGATCTCCTCACCCAGACGATGGATCACCTTAGATGGAGTCCAGCGGACGCCCTGAGAGGAAAAACATTACAGAAAAGGAAAACTTTTGTGTGAGCTCAAGGTCAAACAAGGGACCAAGGCAAAGCAAATTAAAGTAGAATAGCACAAGAAATTGCTCCTTCATAATGTGATTTAAATGTTGTGAATTTAAAGCCTGGTTAATGTAAGATTTAGGGTTATTCAAGACAGATTCAACACGGAGCAATGTAGAACACAGACAGCCAGAAAACACACACCTGAGTGTTCTGCTCCAGCAGCATCTGCTTCATGATTGGCATTATCCATTTGTGAAACTTAGCATAGTTTTCCTCGGGCATCAACGTGTTTCCAGTCCTGCAGCCACAGTGAAACACAAGCTACGTTAATTACCTTTTTAAAAAACTTTATTAACACAACAGCAAAATATCAAATCTTGCTAAGGATGACCCTGTGATACAAAAAAACAAAAAAACAGAAAAAAAACAAGAACAATACAATAACAGCAAGTTGTGTAACATACAAACAAAACAAACAATCATTACACTTAGGGAGGATTATTAGACTATTTTTAAAAAATAAAAATTAAATAAAAAATTTTAAAAAGCCATTCAAGTTCACATTTAAAATAGTAATAAATTGGAAATTTGGTTGCAAATTTTTCTAGCATTATTGCAATTTTCTAGTTTACGTAGAGAAGAGTAATATAATTTAAATCCATTTAGAAAACATAAAAGGGCTTATTACCTTTTTATTTGCTACAATGAATATGGAATTTACCCCAAGAGGATGATTATAGTAATAATAATATTAGAAATAGACGGGCTTAAATTATCCACAAAAAAGAAAAACCTTTGGTAATCTTAAGTGATAGCCAATTTTTAATTTCAGTCCAAAATCTCTGTGAGATATTACATAAGAAAACGTGTTCCCACAAGAGACATTACTGCTCCTTAAGAAAATGCTGGAAATCCTTCAGCAGTGCGGCTCCATGGATGTTCGTTCATCAGTCTGTCCTTTGGAGCAAAATATCTGAAAAACTATTTAAAGGATTGCCATGAAATTTACTGCAGACATTCATGGTCTCCAAAGTATCATTTGACCGTCGCTGTTGACAACCGTGCATTCATTTCCTAAGGTCCCATGAGGTCCATCAAGAGTGACTTTGCCTCTCTATAGAATCAAGTCTACAACTGTAAGCATCGATATTGAAACAAGAACAAGCTTTAAATGGTAAACATTATACCTGCTTCACATCAGCATATTAGAATTTCTCTTAAAGAGCATATTATCATATGCTGTTAACATTATCATAGCCTGATTCTCTGCAAAAAACATTTTTAACCTTTTGTTTAGGGCGTTATATTCTTCTAACTGAACATGGTTTCTGACCTGTTAAGGCCCTTTTGATACAAATCCTTGCCAGACAGAGAAAAGTCGCCAAGGTAAACTGGGCCAAGACATTTGATCAGATCCTCCTCTATTCCTCCAGCTGTGGTCACTATGACATCCACCTACACATAGAAAGAAATATTGTGTATTAAGAACACATGTAAAGTGTTGTTTTATACTATCTTTTTTTTTTCATCTGATTTGACTGTGAACCTTTGATTCTGTGAAAATTGCAGTTTAAATTACAAGATCCTACATGCAGATTTGCTATTTTGATCATTATGCAAAGCATCTATTGCTTTAACATAGCATATGTCTGCATATATTTGTTTCTTATATTTGAGGAGGGTCGTACCATTTTGTGTTCAACAAGATAGCGGATACTCTCCCTGACTCCACAGCTGATGAGGTTTGAGGTGTAACCAAGGAAGATGGTGCAACCTCTGAAGCAAGGGCAGGCTGATGGATCTTCTTCAATAAGTCCATTTATCCCCTTCACTGGTTGCTGACGTCTCTCAATCTGTTAATGTGTAGTGGACTTTTCGTTAAAATGTTTTTTTTTGTATAACACAGTCTCAAAAATTCAGTCTAAAGTGATTTACAGAGTAATAAAACAGTAGATAATAAGTTAACAGGTAGAGACAGCATGCACATGAAAATACACACCATATTAGAAGCTAAACAAATATGTCTTGAGCTAATTCTTGAAAGAAGATAGTTAAGGTGCATAACTCAGATTAGCACGCAGACAGGTCAATACTTCAGGAGCATGAGCACCAAAGTTACAAGATTTTTGTTGAACTCCGTAGGATGGCTGTCCTCTGACCTGAGGACCTGGATGGAAGTACTTCAGGTAGAATATATTCTGTGGCCAGACCATTAAGTGTTTTAAGGACCAGGAGAAACATCATAACGCCATTTCTGTGAGGAGCAAGTATCCACTGTAGATAACTGAGAATTGGGGGATGTGTTTAGATTCAACATAATTACAGTTAAAAGGCCTTTGCGCAAAAGCATCAAAAATTTGAGGTATTCCTGGGTCGATAGGAGGCTACGCCTGGGTTTAATGGATTGGGATTCTTTGACTGCTTCTGCATGCAACAGTCAAATTTTAAGCACAAAGAAAATGGCTGGGACAGAAAGAAAGGGGTTTCTGCATTTTTCGACGGAACCATATTTATCATACCGCAGTACACCAACGTTTAGAATAACCGTAGCACATGACACAAAACATTGAATCGGATGTGTTGGTAGTAGTAGGTTTCCAGCAAAAAATAAAGTTTTTTTGAAAGTACTGAGTGTACGACACAATAGAAAAGACTTGAACTGTTTCACAAAAAGCTTGTGAGAGTTTTGGAGAAACATTTTTAGATAGTTCTGATGTTTTCAAGAGTGTACCTGCCAGTAAAAGGAGCGCGCATTGTTGAAATCACCTGTTGACTGTGAAGGAACGCTGGAAGAAAAAAAATCTTCAATTCAAGACATCTAATTGTGAGTAACTGATTAACATAACAGAATTTTGCAGTAAAATATAGCTTTTTTCCTCAATTTCTTTCTCTGCTCAGCTGCAGTATGTCTCATAAAATCCACTTTTGGATGCTGCTCAAGCGGTTGAGCAGTAAAAATGTGCTCTGTTTCAGGATACAGTGAAATGTAAAGTATGAGTATCATTTGTGTGGCTGTGATAACTGGTCATGTGTTTGCTGATTATAGAGTCAAGCAGCAGCAATACCGAAGAGTTCCATGAGTGAGACCTTTGTGAGACTCCACCCACAGTCCTGTGGCTCAGTTTAACAACAACACTTTCAGCTGTTTGTACAAATGTGTGATGCTGCTGCAGCTCAATGCATGCAGACCATATGCAACCCGTTGAAACAACTGTGATAATATCTTTTTCTCTCAAAAAAAGCATGCTACCCTCCAAGTTCTCCATCTGTAGCCAACATGTTCTCAGCCCGTGTTGTCATAACCATTTTACCACACTCACCAGCATCTCATACAGATGCACAAGCAGCCTTTAGCATCTGTGTGCGATGCAAGAAAACCTTCGGTCAGGTGGAGCAGTCCAGTGTTGTATAGTAACAAGCAGGGCTCTAAATTAACACCAAATATGGGTTAAAATTAACTTTGGCGGGTATCAGTGAAAAGTTACTAGCCAATTTGGCTGGTGAGAAATAAAGCAAGTATCATTTTGGCTGTTTGTCCTGGCAGTACTAATCCTACATTTCCTATGAACACTGTGCTGTGACACATCATACAACTATTGGCTACGTGCTTACGTTTGCACGTGTGGTGTCGATTATGCGCAACGCTGGCCTGCCTGCCAGAAACATAGATGGACGGCACTTAGTAAACAAAGAAGAGGAGCGAAAATTAAACAAAGTCTGGAAAGTAAAACGTGGAGATGGTTGGATGGAGTTAAAATGCCAGAGGAGCAAAAAAAGGAGGCTGCAGGAGGAGGTGAAACAAATGGCTGATAGGTCGTGTTATAAGAAAGAAAATGCTAAGAAAACACAGTCAGATTGCTGACTATGCACTGTGAATCACTCCACAACTGGACAATTTACTGCAATCCAGTTTTCCTTGCTGACGGAGAGCCACTCAATATGAAGCCTATACATGGTTTAAATAATGAATCATGGATTCAAGATTGTTAAAGTGTTTTCATATGCTGCTTTTTCATGTATACAGGTATAGTTGCCAAAAAAACTAAATAAAAACAATTTAAAGAAACATGCATGCTTTAATGAGTTCAGTGGCACTTATAATCTGGTTTATTTTCCCTGAAAAAAAATTTGGCTAGAGGAAATTATGATTGGCTGGTAACTTTAAAAATCTACTAACCACATTGGCTGGTGATTTTTTTTTTTTTTAAAGTTAATTTAGAGCCCTGGTAACAAGGCATTTCTACTTTGTACTGTACTTAAGTATATTTTTGGATATCTGTACTTCTATTTCTGTAGACTTTTACTTTTACCTGACTACATTTTTCCAAGAAAATGGATACTTTTACTCAATTACATTTCAAATAATCATCTTAGTTACTGGTTACTAGATAAAACCAGAAGAAATTTTGTAAGCTACCAGACAATGATTTTTCTGTTTGTTTGTTTTGTTTTGGTCTGGTTTGGTTTTTGGGGTTTTTTCTTTCGGTAGCCAATAATGTTGGATCACAGGCTGCAAGAAGTTGGATCATTGGTTAATCATGTTAGGTGTTGAGTGCAAACAGATTCTTTCAGCTGCAGTACGAGAGATGACGTTGACTTTACTTTGGGTGCTGCTGTCGTCATGTTTTATAGGTGATTTTTAAATCATTTTGTTGTTCTGACGTAGAAGCAGTCAGCAGTTGCAGATTCAGCTTGAGCTAAACCTTTGCATGTTGTGTTCAAACCAGGCCAAAAGGAGTTTAGAAAGTTTAGGAAGCTTTTTTTGCACTTTTTTAAAATCACTTTGCACTTTTTTATTACTTTATTTGCATTTTGTTTTATGACTGAAATATTCTGTCCTTATGCAAACTAGAGGCTACAAAAATGAAGAATGAACAATTTTTAAAAAGTCAAACTTGACTTTTTCGTGCATTGTACTTTTTACTTGTACTCTTACTTTTAATACTAGAGTACAATTAAATTCACTGTACTTTTGATACTTAAGCACAGTAAGTACGGTAAATACCAGCTACTTTAAGACTTCTACTCAAGTAATATTCCAATGGGCGACTTCCACTTTTACCAAAGTCATGTTCCAGAGAGGTATCTTTACTTTTATGGCTTTTGGGTACTTTATACTAGACTGGAGCAGATGCTATAAGAGCAGAGTTAGCCAAAAGCCCTGTGCATCTCATATTGCTGTAAAAAGGACCTTGTGCACTTGTATGATATGCAGAGGGTTGTGACAAAAGGCCAGTTTTTGATGCCCTGGGAATGAGACTGGGCGGGTACAGAGTTGGAAATTTACCCTTTAAAACTGGTAAGCTGAGCTATTAACCACTACAGGGCTCCGTTAGCTCATAAACGTAAAGAATTAACAAGCAGCACCAATCTCACCATCATGTTGATCTCCTGGACAGCCAAACCAAACCTGGTGGCCTGGAAGCCTGTGGTCAGGTAGGACTTCAGCAGAGCTCGGTGGTTCACTCCCTGGTTGAAGTCATAGCCCTGGATCTTTGGTGTATCCTCTGGTACAGGTTCACAGTCTCTGAAGAGAGCCCCAATTTGTGGGTGTTTGTGGAGTGCCATATTGTCTGAAAGAGCAACAATCAGTTAGTCCTCATAGTATAACCATGAAACATCTCAAGTACTTACATGCAAAGCAGCTATTTTAAAATCAAAATTAAGCTGCTAACAGTAACACAGCACATGAATGATGCATGCAAGTCATGTGCGACTCAGAAAGCCAGTATTCAGACAGAAGTCTGCCAAGAACGGCCTGCACCAACAATGATAATTCGTGGCCAACCCAACTTGGTTCAGTATAACTGACAGTGAGAGAAGTTACACCCACGCTGGGTTCCAGTTTGCACAGTCAGTAACTTCACATAAGCGTTCGGATGCAGAAAAGCAATTGCGTTTTGATAATGATATAATAATCCACCTGCCAGTATTGATATAAATTCTTCATGTTAGGTGGTTTGTTCAATACTTGATTCTGATTATTAATTCTGACATTTTCAGGTCTGTTAATTCTGAATAACTCTCATTACTGTCCATAATGGACGCAGGTCTGTTTAAAACACAACTGTGGAAATCTGTGACATAATCAAATCTGCAAAAAACGTTTGTGTTGGTTTGAGACCCTTCTCATGCTTAAAGAAAGAAGCTGATTTTTTTTTGGGGGGGGGGCTGTAGAGCGTTTAAAATCCCATCCACATTCTCTGTTTGCTTCACTATGGAAGAGAATAAGAAATTAAACGATCGTTTCATTCTTATTTAGAGGGCACTTTAAAACTGAGCCTGCATTTACAAAACTCGCGCGCCAACAAGAAACACACACACGCGCGCACACATCCATGTCACCTGGCTCCGTAGAAAAAAAGCTGAAAGGAGTGTTTTTTTTAAAGCACTTTGAGAATAAATTCGAA
Organism: Naso brachycentron; assembly: GCA_029874485.1. Lineage (NCBI taxonomy): Eukaryota > Metazoa > Chordata > Actinopteri > Acanthuriformes > Acanthuridae > Naso > Naso brachycentron. The sequence goes on along the minus strand of JAQFJA010007018.1, from coordinate 1,912 downwards.
ATGATGAAGATCTAGAGACTTTTATCAAACGGCCCACATGACTGCCTCTACAAAACGCCTTGTGTATGAACTGGTTAAAATGTAGGTCTACTTCAGAATCTATAGTAGGCTGATAAAGAAATAGTCTATATTCTCGTATAGCTTCTGCTTATGGTACGAATCCAGATGCCGCGCGCGCCTGAGCTCCACGCCTTCAGAATTGAACTTGTCTCCGTCGGGGTCTCACATCCTGTGTGAGCAGTGCGTCTGCTCTTCTACTTTTCAGCGCCCGTGTTAACAGATTAAAGCCTGAGGATCCTGTGTGTGGTTTTTCCTTTGAACGGACCAACACCGGGATCCGACTGCACCCGTCTAAACTTGAGTTCGGATAAGCAATAAAGGGAGATATTGGCACAATGTTAGGTCGAAACAAATGGGCGAGGTGCCCAAAAGTTCACATAAGGGCAAGATGACTGGCTGACAGAGCGGGTTTCCTGCAAACCTTCACTTGGTTAAGTTTATGCAAGTCCTCACTGAAGTTGTGATTAGACGCGTGAAACAGACCTACTTGAAACTTACGTTTCACGGCTCAACGCGAAACGGATGTGGTAAACGTCTAACTGGGCCACCAGAGTCCAAGGTAGACAGTTAACACACACCAGCTTACGAGTGGGCGTACTACAAACGTACAGAGCGCAATGAGGAAAAACAACTGACCAGAGGCTCCCCGCGCTCTGACCGACACACCACAGGAGACAAACATGTCATTGGGCAGATGACACACGTGCAACACACCTGTTGTTGCGAGACTGGAAACGACATCTCAAGCACAGTAAAACCATCCCGCGCTTGGAGAGCAACAACTAACCTCCTGATTCTAGGATGATGGAGAAACGGGCGTATTACGCACAGATGCGCACAGGCAGCGAGCGCATTTACGCACACTGTGAAGATCATTTTGGAACAAACAGTAACCCGGGGATGGATGTTGTGCGGCAATCCCGGAAAACTTGCACAGTAAAAGAGTAAGAGAGAGAGAGAGACTTAAGTGAGCACACAGACGCACCGGGCATAGAAACGTATGAAAGAGCATTGTGAAGCCCATCAGGCCGCTGTACAAATGTCTTCCACGGTCATCCCTGTGGAAAAAGACAGCTGTGATGGGGAGGGCATGAATACCAGCGGCCTGCACTCCACAGCGTCTCACACATACAGTAAGCCAGGCGCCTCTACATGTGGCCGGGGCAGGGCTCACTCCTCCACACAGCGAGGCGCTGTGTTTTCCTGATGCTTTGATTGATGGGCGGGGAGCGCACCTCTACAGGAGTCTACTTTCACCTGGCTCTCCCTCTTTCTCTCCCTGTTCCGCCGGCGTTGGTGTGTCGACCAAAAATACACGCTGGCTTTGGAGCGTCCTGAGCGCGTCAGCCATAGGAACGCACGCTGTTCCTTGCAGCGCACAGGTAAGGCGCAGTAATGCGCACCGCTGCCTCTTCTTTCCACTCACGTGCCGAGTGTGTTCTGTGACACGGTTGTTCTCGCTGCAGTGGGGCGGACGGCTGGTGCCATTGGGTTGTGTTGCCCCATCGGGAACCCTTCTGGGTGTGGTGTTAACGTCTCCACGCGGTAAGTCGGCGTTGTCCGCTTTTCGCTTTTTAGCCTGTTGTTTTGCTCCCAGCTGATTGTATTATCCTGTCCTCTTGTCCTAGAATTTGTCCTCCTGGCGCTGGTGAGGCCTAACCATTACATCTTCGATTACTGGACCCACTGCTGCTTTGGCTCCTGTGAAGTGTGCCCCGTGGTTCCTCAGCTCTCCCGAGCTGCGAGGGGATGGTGATATTGTAGGCTCTTCCCCAAGCTGGTGTCAGGGCTTCGTGTGATCCCTGGAGTGCTGCTATTTTAACATTATTGTTGTAACGTGAATGGGAACTAT
>JAQFJA010006993.1:0-10027 GCA_029874485.1 Naso brachycentron | reverse complement strand
TTTTGGATTCTTCTGGATTTTTGACTCACTTTGTAACTTCTTTAAGGTTTTATTTTTTTTTATGTTTTTCTGTTAAACTTCAAAAGAAATTTGTTTTGCTTTGTTTTCACAGGTTTGTTGTTTCAGTTCTTATATCATCATGAGCTTGTTTATATAACACAACAAAATCTTTAATTTATCGTCATGTTATTATGTTTCTTTTTTTGAATTTTGTAAATCTACAGCTTATTCCACGGTTTTAGGTAATAGTTGTCTTTAATTAGTCCTTAGTGTGAGCAATATTACACTTACAATTATATCTGAAGATATGTAGCTCAGCTCACATGCAAAATTTGATTTTTTATATTTGGAGATTAATTTCATTTAAACTGAAATTACATCAGTTCTTTATATGTCGCTTCATTTTTAAAGGTGGATGTTGTTTTTGTTTTTGTCATTTTTGTTTTACATTTTTTAATATCACAAATTCCCAAATTTCTTTTTTATGACATTTCTGTTTAATTTTGTGATGTCACACTAGGTTCAGCCAATCAACAGAGCGGAGCAGCTCCTCCCCTCGACTTGTCAGGCGACAACGTCGCCGCCACCGAAAACCCAAGACGCAGCAGATGGAGAGGGTACACACACACACACACACACACACACACACACACACACACACACCGCAGCACAGTGAGCAGTGATCAACAACATCTGCTGGACATTTTTAAGGCCTTAACATTTGAAAAAAACTTACGTTGACATCAAGCAGGTGATTCCTGTGCTGCCCTCAGCACTGACTCACAGGCTGTGTTTGTCCATATTCCTGTCTGTCTGTCTGTCCCAGTCTCTGTCTTTCAGCAGTGTCACTGACTCCACCATGTCACTCAACGTCATCACTGTCACTCTGAACATGGGTGAGTACCAGCACTGAAAGACATGTTTACACATCAGTAGTAAAAGTACAGCAGTATTATCAGCTTCAGGTAGTAAAAGTCCACAACTTCATTTTCTGTCCGTTTGTTTTCTGCCGTCTTTAATGGCGCACTCACACTTGGCCCAGCTGTCCCGTACCGTGCTGAAGCACGATTGTCCCCCCTCCCCTCTCCCCCGCACTCACATCGCTCCAGTCTAACACCTGAGCACGCTTGAGCTACCTGACCTGTGGAGTGCGACCCGTATGTTTACCTGCATTTTTTTTCATCTTTTAATAACTTTTTAAATTGCTCTCTGGTATCCACAATCTAAAGACAGTCACAGATTTTTCCACTGGTTTTCACGCGGACACTGTTTGCTGCTGTCAGCCTGACTTTAAGGTGAATCCTCTGCAACCACTCACAGCATGTCGGCGCTCCGTGCCTGTGCTCATGCACCTCTGCCAACCGTGCCAGGGTTGACAAAGCGTGCCGTGCTTGAGTATGGAATGGAGCGCTCACACTAATCAAACAAACTTTGGCGGTCCAACGTGCTCAGACACGAACGGATTGCCCAGTGTGAGTGCACTCTGTGCACTTCTTAGCTGGACACATTTGTTTTCAGACAGTTTTGATGAAAAATAATTTAATCTGTTTATATAGATTTTTGTCTGTCTGTCTGCTTCTCTGTATGTGTGTCTGTCTGCTTGTCTGTCTGTCTGTCTGTCTGACTGTGTGTGTGTGTCTGTCTGTCTGTCTGTCTGCTTGTTTGTCTGTCAGAGAGGTATAACTTCCTGGGGATCAGTATTGTTGGTCAGAGTAACGACAGAGGAGATGGAGGGATTTATATTGGTTCCATCATGAAGGGAGGAGCGGTGGCAGCAGACGGACGCATCGAGCCTGGAGACATGTTACTGCAGGTACTACAGTACTAATACCACTGCTGCAGACATGTTACTATGGGTACTACAGTGTTGTAGTACTTGTAGTAACATCACTGCAGTGATGATCCTGTTGTGCTGTCTGACTCTGTTGAGTCTCATCTCAGTTTCTGGTTGTTGCAGCAGGCAAAGGTGTTGTAGCAGTAATGTAGTAAATTGTACTAACTGTAGTATTTTCTGTCTCTCAGGTGAACAACATCAACTTTGAGAACATGACTAATGACGACGCTGTGCGAGTCCTAAGAGAGATTGTCCACAAACCAGGGTGACAATACTCATACTACTACTTATACTACTACTGTTACTGTTAATATTAGTAGCTGGACTACAGGAAGCTGTCTTTTGTTCAGATGGAAACATGTCCACAGCAGCTAGTAAACTGTGGTAAACTTCGGATCACACAGTCAGAATAAATTAAAAACATTATTAATGGTGTAATGTAGGACTGTTAGCATTTAGCTCAAAGCAGCTTTGTGTGTGGAGCGAGCATGGCTGTACATTGTTAGCATGGCTGCAGAGTATAAGCATGGCTGCAGAGTGTTAGCATGGTTGTACATTGTTAGCATGGCTGCAGAGTGTTAGCATGGCTGCACATTGCTGGCATGGCTGTACATTGTGTGCATGGCTGCAGAATGTTAGCATGGCTGCAGAGTGTTAATGAAAGAACAAAAGTTTCTAAATTACACTCAAACAGCTACTGAGGCCCCTTACGAATGTGTCTGATGCAGGGAAAAAGAATCCAATGTTCAAATACAGTGCGGGTCAAGTTTTATTCCACAATTCAGTAAACAGAAGACATTCCCGTCTGTCTGTCTCACCCTGGTAAAATTTATTTATTTATTTATTTATTTTAAATTGACCCTTCCTGCTGATCCTGGATTTATTTTAAAGAAGGCCGCGAGTCAGACACTGCACATGCACTCTTCAAGTGGTGAAAACAAAGAAAATTGGATAAAAATCATACACAGGATTTTTGCCACTACCATAACTTAAGAACTTGATCAAAAAGAAACAACTGGATTAAATAAATATAATAATGGAACAGCTTGAGCACTGACACAGTGGATCCATCAGCATGAGAGAGTTGTTCTCACTTTCTTTAGGCTCAAGTTTCTCTTAGTGGAAATGTTTCAGCTGCTGTCTGTCTGTCTGTCTGTCTGTCTGTGTTTGTGTGTGTGTGTGTGTGTCTGTCTGTGTTTGTGTTTGTGTGTGTCTGTCTGTGTTTGTGTGTGTGTCTATTTGTGTGTGTGTGTGTGTGTGTGTGTGTGTCTGTCTTTAGTGCGGTGACATTGACGGTGGCAAAGTGTTGGGATCCAAACCCACGAGGCTGCTTCACGCTGCCGAGGAGTGAGTCAGCAACACACACACACACACACACACACACACACATTGTTTTCTTGGGAGGAAGCTGAGTCACGTGATCATTGCTGCTGAGGTTCAAACAGCTGATGATGCTGAAGATTCCCTTGTGTTCCAGATGCTGATGCTATTGTTGTACACGTAGAACACATGGACACACGTGGTGTGTGTTGTGTGAAGGTTGTGTGAAGCTTTGCGTCAGTGTCACGTCGTGTTTCTGCTCACTGTGTCCTGCTGGACAACGTCCTTCTCTGTCCTCTCATGTGTTTCTCCAGGTGAGCCTGTTCGTCCCATCGACCCCGCCGCCTGGGTATCACACACCGCTGCCATGACAGGGAGTCTTCTCCCACACTATAGTAAGACTCCCATCAGCCACTGCAGCATCAATCCAGCTCCTGCCTATCCATGCCTGCTACAATAATTGATGTTTTTCAGGCATTCATGAAGAAAACCAGCTCACTGTTCACAGTGACATGACAGCTGTCATCAAGGCGATGGCCAGCCCTGAGTCTGGCCTGGAGGTCCGGGACCGGATGTGGCTGAAGATCACCATCCCCAACGCTTTCATTGGTAAGAGCTCTGCTCACAGACGCAAACTGACATCACATGAACACTTTTGCCATTCTACAAGTGTCCTTACACACTGAAACGTCCTGTAAGTGAAGCACAGTGTTGACAGGCCTACATTTGTACCACTTCTGTCCAAGTCACCATCGCACACAGGTATGAAAAAGCAACAAACATGCAGCGCTGAGCCAAGAAAAATTTCCCCAAGGACACGATAAAGTGTATCTCATCTCATGTCATGTCAACTCAACTATTTTGGAAATATGTATTTCAGCACAGAAAGACTTGTGCAGATATTCTTCTTCAGGGAAGATGAGGGTGTGACCTCTGTGGGTGGATGAAACCTCTCTCTTCCTCGTTGTTCATCATCTCATCAGTCGTTGAAATGCTGCAGGCAAACAAGGTCGAAGCTGACGGAGCTTCGATTGCAAAAGGCTTCATGGTTGCAAACATCAGTCTGTTGTAGGTGTTTTTGTGTGGATCAAAGGCACACACACTGAACCACAGAGTGTCCTGATGGAGGCTGTTCTCTCTGAATACTCTCACATCTGAGAAACATCCAAAAACACCCAAAAGTTAATGGATTTAGATTTAGAATTAAACTTTATTGTCTAGCTGAGGCAGAAAATCATCTCACCAGATCCATTTAAAAACATAGCATTACATCAGACATGACATCAGTCACAACTGTGACAGTTGAAACACCAACACGCAGTGTTCAACATCAGAAGAATGTAGATTTACGCAGTTCGTTTGAAAGCTGGACTGCTCTGGGAACAAAGGATCTCTTACAGATATCTTTGTCTGCCAGCGCTGCCTGCAGCGTCACTGTGAGGGCAGCTTCTCAGACTCAGTATGGAGGGGCTGTCCAATGTCTCCAGAAGACAAAGCCTTCCTGTGTGCCGCTGTACTGTAAAGATCATCCAGTGACTTTTGTTGACCACCGTCTTTCTTTCCTGCCAGCTTGCTTTTGTTCGTTAGTGTCAAACCATAATTTCCTCTTCACAGATGAATGTCTCACTGCAGCTCCTCTTCGCTCTGCAGGTTCAGACGTGGTTGACTGGCTGCACCGTAACGTGGAAGGTTTCACTGACCGCCGTGAAGCTCGCAAGTATGCAGGAAACCTGCTAAAGGCCGGTTACATTCGACACACGGTCAACAAGGTGACCTTCTCTGAACAGTGCTACTACGTGTTTGGAGACTTCTGTGCAGGTGAGGCCCTCACTCACACTCTCACACACAGCATGTTCAGCAGGTGAGTCGTGACTGCACAACAAGTGTCTCGAACTAGCCGTTCAATCAACCCACACCTCAAAAAAGGTCAACTCAGCTCATGTCTGCAGCTGCAGTACCACCAGCTGTCACAGGATGGAGACAAATAGCCAGTAAGTCACCAGCTCCAGAGAAAATCCTTCCTGTGATTCTGCTGATTTTTTTTTTTGTTTGAAGCTGAAACAACCTCAGTGAATTGAAGCTGCTGATGGTACCTCATAATTCAAACACCCAACTGAATAATTCATCCAAAACTGAACTGTAAACTGCTCGCAGCAACAGTTTTGTGTTAGCATGTGACGTCCACAGTGACCATGTGACTCCTCTGTGTGTTAGATGTGGCTGGATTGTCTCTGCTGGACCCTGAAGAAGCCTCCAGTCGATCACAGTGTGACCCGCTGGCTCCACCTCCAGGCCCCCTGTGGCCCCCTGCCTTTCCATACCAGTATCCCATCCTTCACCCCTACAGCTCACCTCACCCGCTTCACCAGCTCCCAGCTTGGGGAGGGGGAGGAGGAGGAGGAGGAGGAGGAGGAGGAAGTCAGCACAGTGAAGGTGACCGTCATTCTCAGTTAATAACTTAGTGACCATAAATGAAAAACACACCAAACTTGGTGCACAGGGTCCCTTCAAGTTTAACCCACCAATAGTGCCACCATGTGGTTACTGTAAACTTTTAACTGGATTTCATCAATAACTCCTGAGCTGTAAGGTTTTCATGTGTCTCATTAGATGAATGTTCTTCCTCCTGAGTTTCCTTTAGCGTCTCCTGTCTGGATCTGCTGCTCTCTGATTGGTCACTAAGGTCACAGAGGCTGACTGAGAGAAAGTGTTTCACATCTGTAATTCTGTCATTTAAATATATGATGATTAAAGACTTCATACTTGATCTGCACCCACACGTATGATCGACATATTCAAACAGGTAACTGATGGCGTCACCTTGTGGCCAGTTAGGTATCACCTCTTGGATTGTGTTCACAGGAAGTCAAAGCAGTGGATCGAACTCGAGTGACAGTCAGAAGGAGTCAGATTCCATCAAACAGGAAATGAGTGCTCCGCCTGACAAACAGCTGGTGGCAGAGTCGCCCAGTCACGAAAGCACCCGGCGACCCCAGACCTCCTTCTCTGGTCTCCATGGCAACAGTGACTCAAAGGACCCCCTGCCGGCCCCATCGCCTTCTCGAGCTCAGCGTCGCGACCTGTCCACTTCCCGACAGTCCTTCTGTCTGGCCATGGGAAATCCCAGTGATTTCTTTGTAGATGTCATGTGACTCTGTGATGTTATGTCCTGTCAGGTGATGGACCTGCAAACATCTTTGCTGGATTAAAACAAGAAACACAGAGATGAGGAGAGAGGAAGACTCAGACATGCTTTGAAGTGTTGGAACTCATTCAGGGAACTTTTCATTTCAAACTCGCATCACATCAGAAGTGTTTTATGTGATGTCACTCACTGTGGACTTCCTGTCATGGTGCTGACACAGACACAGGACATGAAGGTGGATGCCTGCTGCCACCTGACCTGGCTGAGATGAACCTGCAAGTCTGACAGCAAACATGGAGAGGACAGTTTAATACATAAAACTCTGGATATTATAAGAGCCATTTGTATCTGTTAATCACATCACAGTAGTCAATAACCAATCATATACTCACTGCTGAAATGTGTGAAATGTGCATGAATGCTGCACCCTCTGCTGTAATTTAAATGTACATTAATGAAAAAATGACCCTCAGTGCGGTGAAACGGATGGATGCTCCTCCTGCAGCGTTCCAGCCTCGAGGTTCTCGCACCAACAGGAAACAAGCTGCGGCGTTTGACAGATTTTGGTTGTTTGTGCAGGTTTCAGGTGTGAATGCAGCTGAATGTGTGTGTATCTCTCTGTGTGTCTTCTTCATGAACACCTGCTGTTAAATCACATGTGCACACGTGACCTCCCGCCCAGAACACACACTGATGGAGAAACAGTTCAGTCTGATGGCGACTGTAGAAAGTTTTATTACAGACAGAAAGTTGTTTTTATTTATGAGCACAGTTTTATTTTGTCTTGAATGAAGATGGAAAACACTCAATTAAAAATGTCCAGAAAACTTTATCTGTTGAATTTTTGTCATATCTTCAACAACAGCTCAAAATAAAGATAATGTAGTTAAACTGGTTTATGAAATGTGTGTTTGTGTGTCTGCTCTGAAGGCTTTGTACTCATTTTTGAGGGTTGGGTTCAAAAGTGTCAGACACTGCAGTAAAACTTGTCCTGGCTTACAGCACACCATTCACAGCTCTTCAGATCAGCCGTGCGAAAAATAACCGCCATCTTCACAGATTTCAGGGCCCGTGTGTGATGTGTCCATGTGAAGATGTGTTCAGAGCCGTTCATCCAGGGCTGAGCATCTCCTGGGTTCAGTGACTCACACAGACTGAATGAGGCGGCGGTGTGGTCGTGATGATCACGATTCATACGCAGAGCTCCTGCTTGGTCTCTCAGGACACACGGAGGAGGGAGGGACGCGTCCCAATCCGCGCACTGCCGCCTCGCTCACTGCGTGCGGTGTGAGCAGGAGAGCAGCAGCCGGTATCCTGCCGGTGTGCTCATCATATGAACACGGCGGGGTTCATTTAATCGAAGGAAACATCTGTGGAAGATCAAATAAAGTTTTGTATAAAAGGAGGACTCTGGAGAAGGAGGCTGGATGTCCTGAACGGGATCCGGCCAGTCCCGCTGGGCTGCAGTCAGCTCAGCTGACAGTCTGCTCCTGCCGCCGACATCTTGCCTCCGACCGGAGGAGACGAAGGAGTCCGCCTTTCACGGCGGGTAAAGTGACGGGCGAGGCCGGAGAGGAGGCAGCCCGGAGGCAGCACAGCATCTCAGCGGAGCAGGTGAGAACATGGAGGACGGCCAGCACCACCGCCTGTCTGTCCGTCCGTCCGTCCGTCCGCACTGCAGCAGCGGTGGACTGACCGCGGAGACGTAACCGTCTGACTGCTGCGGTAACGTTAGCAGGTGTTGCTAACACGTAGCCGTTGTCTGCGGCCAGCCATTAAAACATGATTTTCCGAACCGATTGTCTTCCTGTGCCGAGGCTTTGTGTGCACGCTGTGATTTAATATTCGTTATAAGTCAACAGGGAGTTTCTTTTAATTCGGCGTATTGGAACAGCAGCCATGTTAAATGTTATTGCGATTTCTCAGCCAAGAAAGTTCAATCGATGAATACCGTTATCTTCAGTTTTAGTGTCAGTTACATGACTGGGCGGTAACGCTGACGTTAGGTCGAGCTCCCTCAGCGTAATTTACTAATAACGTATCAAGTTGGGAACTCGCCGAAACGTCTGTTATGTGTATGTCGATTGATATGCCAAAAGTACCACAAGAAACCACTTTTATGAACGGTTACGATCTATTCACAGTTAATTTAACGTTATATAATTCAGTCGAACGATATGAAAACACGTAAAAATGTCAGAGTTTTTAATGGAGTTCTGAATGTGTCGTTAACGTTACCTGCTAGCTTAGAGACGTTAGCTTCCTGCCTCCACACGTCTGTGCCATAGCTGCTGGCTGTGACCAGCTTTCATCCTTCTCGATGTTGAATCAACATTAGCATTGTAGAAGGACAACGGCAGCTAAGCTAATCACGTTATGCAAAGTAATTAGAAGTGAACGGTGTTCACCCAGTGATAGTGTTTCAGTTAGCTTCTTTAACGTTAACACGAAGACACAAGGCACATAAATTCTTTCTAAATAATTCAGTTACAAATTTGTGTGGAAGGGCATTTTTGCTGGCAAAAGATACAGGAGCAAAATTTAGAGTTAATGAAGCTAAAAATACACAAGACCAACCTCAGACTTGTGAAATCTTCACCGTATGTCCTAAGTGTTGTCTGAAATAAGCTAAATGATATCTTGCTATGCTAAAATATGGAAGGCAGTTTTTGCTAAGACTAAAAAACACAAAAAGCATGACGTGTGAGCTCAAACTGTAAGTAAATGAGATTTTTAAATAAGAGCTAATTCATATCACATGAGGTTTTTTTGTTTGGTGGTTTGTTTTTTTAAATCCTTTATCTGACAGAGGTGGACAACCATCAGTGCCAGTGTGTGGCTGTGGATTGTCTAAAGGAAGGACGAATTATATGTTCATGTTCCGACTGAAAAATCTCACAATTGGATTTTTAAAATATATCTTTGAGTGTCATGGACTGCTCTATATTATTTGTGTGTGTGTCGTGAGGTTGCTGTGATGAGATGAGAACATGAACTCAGTATACTTTTATTGTTTTTGTTAACGCTTATGTGCCTTTACATCAGAAGATCAAGATTAGAATTTATATTGGATTGAGATCATACTGGTATTGGTCTTCAACTTGCTGAGGCAACAGTTTGCTTTAATTTAATTTAAAAAATGTGATTCCTGCACACACTTCTTGACCTTGACAATAATGTATTTAAAGTTACTGGGCTGCGACTTTTAATTGGTTATGAAACTGTCTCTGTTCCATATTGATGCCCTCTAAAGAGCCGCATAATTAAATGAAACCAGTGGTGGGAAAACTGGCCATTCCCAACTCACTCTTTCTGACTGCCTGCCATGGGTCAGAGGCACAGGAGGTCAGATGGTACAGTTTATGGTACACATCGCGCAAGTAGTTGTTAATGTTACAACTCCAACATTACATACATTACATCACTGGAACCAAATTCACTTACACCAGTTCCACTCAGGAACCTTAAGCAGTGGTGGACGTGGGCAAGATGGCACTCTAAGCAGCAGCACTTTCCAGAGCTCCTTAGTCGATCCCTCCAAAATTTAACATATACTGAATTTAAGTCTCTTCTGTTGCACAAAAAACTAACAAGAGGACTTTTAAAGAAACAAGATGTGTTTTTCTCTCTTCTATGGAGGACTGGGATCACAGCTACATGTCAGTTAGCATGTCTGTAAGTACCAAGCCCATCGCCATGAACAAACGTGGGGTGCCACCTGCCACTCC
>JAQFJA010006963.1:0-10030 GCA_029874485.1 Naso brachycentron | reverse complement strand
AAAATTGTGTGCTCCTTCCGTCTAGCAACACCTGTGGCTGACTGGAAGTTCCTACCTATCATACATCACATTACAGCGACACCCGCTAGCCAAACCTGGCACTGCATGCAGACACAAAAAGAAATGGCTCCTACATACCGGCCCCTAATTGTAATGGATACCATACATACAATTCCTTCAAACACAAAATAGGGAGCCATAAGCAAAAAATAATATAAGGACCACATTTTACAGAAACAAATATTTTCCTATACCATATATAGGAATCTGCTTTGACCTGCTACTCTGTACCTTCACAAAGCAAGCAAAGCTTTGTCACAGGACATTCAATGACATTTGATTTGGTCTGCAAACGCACTGAACGCACCAGTCCCCTTTTATCTTGAAAGGTTTCCAAAACTTTTCCCAGCAGCCAGGATCCTCTTGGGGCTGTGGCATCCATTATGACAACAATATCTCCAGGCTTAAGATTCCTCCTTTCCTGATTCCACTTTTGTCTTTCCTGTAGCAGAGGTAGGTATTCCCGTATCCATCGTTTCCAGAAGAGATCTGAAATATACTGGACCTGCCTCCATCTCTTTTTTTATATACAAATCATGTGACTCAAACAATCCAGGTGGTAATGATGGGTTTCCTTTCATGAGCAGGATATGATTGGGAGTGAGCGGTTCCAGGTCGTTTGGATCATCTGAGAGCTTGGTGATAGGACGGTCATTTAAAATAGCTTCAGCTTCACACATTACTGTTTGAAGTCCATCGTCATCCAGTCTTTGTTGTTTAAGTACTGAACTCAGAATCTTCCTCACCATGCAGTTACACGCTCCCAAACTCCACCATGATGGGAACCTGCTGGGGGATTGAAACTCCAATTAATTCCATCCTTGCGCAAAGCTCCTTGAATTTGTTCATGATTCAACGATGCAAGTGCCTCTCTTAGCTCTCTCTCTGCTCCTATGAAGTTTGTTGCATTGTCACTGTATATGAGCAACTTGACCTCTCCTACAGATAAAACGGCGGAGAGCATTGATGCACGCATCTGTGTCCAAAGAGTTTGCCACCTCCAAATGGACCGCTCTGTTGGATAGACAGGTAAAAATAACACCATAGCGTTTAGCTGTACCTCGTCCCTTGCTCACAAGGATTGGTCCAAAGTAGTCAGTGCCCACATTAGTAAATGGAGGACAATCAGGAAGAATCCTTTGCTTCGGCAAGTCTGCCATCTTTTGCTCCACCATTCGTCCATTATACCGTCTACAGAAACCACATTCTGTTATAATCTTTCTCACAGCTGAGTTGGCATTTGTGACCCAATACTTTCTTCTCAGAGCTGACAGCGTGTGGTTGCGACCACTATGGCCAAGCTGTGTGTGTATGTGCTTCAGGATGAGAGTGGCAATATGTTGATCCTTTGAGAGAAGAAGTGGGTGTTTGGTCTCCTCTGGCAGAGAACCCTTGGCTAACCGTCCTCCAACTCTCAGGAGCCCATTATCCAAATATGGGTCCAACCTGTAGAGAACACTGTGCTTGCTAACAGTAGTCTTACCAGATGACAGTGCAGCGATCTCCTCTGCAAACCTTTGCTGCTGGCAATACTGAATAATAGCTAGCTCAGCCTCCAAAAGCTCCTTTGCTGACAAAGCTCGTCCTCTTGGCATGTCTAATCTTGGTTTGCTGGTACTGGGAGCCTCGGTCTCATTTCTCCTGTGACATTTTTCCAACAGAAGACCCTTCAGCCTGAGGAACCAAGCAACTGATACCTTCCAGCTTGAGAAATAGGCCATTAGCCAACCAGTGGCTTCAGGTGAACCCTCCACATTAATGACATTCACAGTGGCTTCCTTTTTTACCTCAGTGTCATCTGCTGCTATGGCGGTCTCTACCAGGTTTGCTGGCCAGTTTTCTTCTGGTCCACACAAAAATTTTGGACCCTCAATCCATCTCTTTTCCTGTATGAAGTCTTCCACTCTCACTCCTCTAGACGCAAGATCTGCAGGATTTTCTTTAGAACTCACATGTCGCCATTGTGTAGTCCTAGTGGCTCCTCTGATTGTTGCGATCCTGTTGGCTACAAATGTATGAAAACGCTTGTCTTCATTCATTATATATTTCAGCACAGAGGTGCTATCTGTCCAAAAAACTGACTCCTGCAGCTGGAGCCTTAGCTCTGCTTTCAGCATGAGGTCCACACGAACAGCCAGAACGGCAGCAGTCAGCTCCAAGCGAGGAATGGTCACCGTCTTTAAAGGTGTAACCCTTGCTTTTCCAATCAGGAATGCAACTTGGATGTCATTTTTATCGTTCTGCATCCTGAGATAAGTGACAGTTCCATATCCTGCTTCACTGGCGTCCGAAAAATGATGAAGCTGAGCATGTATGGGATTTCCAAAATCCATAGGTTTAATACATCTGTGAACTTTAAACTCAGAGAGCATATCCAGGTCCTCCATCCATTTTGTCCACTGATGCAAAATGTCCTGGGGTATGGTCTCATCCCATCCATAAATTTCTTCTGCACAGCTCCTGTAACATGATTTTAGCAGGCAAAACCACTGGTGCAAGAAACCCCAGAGGGTCGTACACAGAGCAAGAGACAGACAACACTCCTCGTCTGCTGAATGTTTTTTGCTGGACCTCCATCTTGAAGTTAAATGCATCAGTCTCAGCACACCATTGCAGGCCAAGAGCTCTTTCCACTGGCAGCTTGTCTCTATCAAGATTGAGCTCACTCACATCCTTTGCTCTGTGCTCCTCAGGAATAGTTTGCAGCAAAGTGCGATTATTGCTTATCCATTTAGTTACAGTGAAACCTCTTCTTTGGCAGAGAGAAGTAAGATCTTTGACCAGGAGGGTGGCTTCCTCTTCAGAGCCCATGCTCTTTAAACAATCATCAACATAAAAGTTCTCCTTGACTGTTTGAACCACTGCTGTTGAAAAGTCACACTGATTGTCATCTGCTGTTTTCCTTAAAGCAAAGCTGGCACAACTAGGAGAGGACACTGCACCAAACAGATGAACTGTCATGCGAAATTCAGCCACCTCCTTATTTAGATCTCCCTCTGGCCACCACAAAAACCGCAGAAAGTCTCTGTCCTCCTCTTCAACTTTGACCTGATGGAACATTGCTTGGATGTCGCCCATTACTGCCACCGGTTCCTGTCTGAACCTAATGAGGACCCCAAGCAATGTACTGGTGAGGTTGGGACCTTGCAAAAGCTGTTGGTTCAACGATGTTCCTTTGCATGTTGCACCACAGTCAAACACCACCCGCAGTGTCCTCTTCTTTGGATGATATACACCGTGGTGAGGGATATACCACACCTTTCCACTGTCACCATCAAGCTGCTGCATGGATACTTGTTCTGCATATCCCTTGTTGATCATCCCATTGAGACACGTTGTATATTCCTCATAAAACTGCTCATTGTGAAGAAACCTCCTTTTCAGACTAAGTAGTCTTTGTTTCACCACAGAGAAATTGTTGGGCAGAGACACATTTTCCTTCTTAAAGGGCAACTTCAAGCTGTAATGACCATCTCTGAGTGTAGCAGACCTTTCAGCCATCTCCATGAATCTCATGTCTTCTCGTGAGAGTCCCTTTTCCTCTGTAATCCTCTCATTAAAGTCATGGTTGTACTGTTCCTTTAGCATATTTTCCAACCTGCTCACAGAAATCCTGTTAACAATCACTGAAGAGACCTCAGCTTCCAAACCGCTGCTGCTTCCATGCAAAGGACCGTTAATGACGCATCCCAATGCTGTTCTTATAGCATACGGGCCTTCCCCTTGGCTGTTTATGACCTCCCAAGGTTCCAACATCTTGGGAGCGTTGCTTCCAATCAACAGGTCCACATTAGCCGATATACTGGGAATTTTTACCTTTGACAGGTAGGGCCACTTTGCCAGATCTCCTTCAGTCACAATGTTGTTTGTGCTTACAGGCATTTCCTTCTGTGTGAGGACTTCAGGAAGTTTGTAAAAATGGTTAGTCTTCAAACCAGATATTTCCAAGCCAGATACTGAATAGGCAGGGACAGCCCTTTCCTGTCCCATAGTTTGCAGGAGAAAATTGGTTCTTCTACCAGTAAGATTGAGTCTCTGCATGAGCTGTTCTGAACAAAAGGTGGCTGTACTACCAGGGTCCAAAAATGCATAGGTGTTAATGATGCAGTCTCCTTTGATGGATTTAACCTGGACAGGGGGGATGGAAAGAAGACAGCGATTGTCTCCGGCCCCTGTATGACCACAAGTTTTGTGAGATGTTGTGATGTTACCTGCCACAGTCTCCTTTGATGGTTTTGTGCCTGTGTCCCCTCTGTCCCTTTTGTCAATATGAAGCACACTTGGATGAATTTGGCTACACACCTTGCATGTCAAACGGTTGTCACAGTTACGGCTCATGTGCCCAGCACCTAAACAGCCGAAGCAAAGCTCCCTTTCCTTTAGAAAGCTTATTTTGTCTCTGTGTTTCTTCCTTTGAAACTGTTGACATCCTTCCAATAAGTGGCTTCCAGAACAACACACACATGTTGACTTCTGAACAGAGCCATGCGCCAGTGAATCAACCTTTAAGCCTCTTGAGCTCTCCACTGTTTATACCTGTGCAATGGTGGTGGCAAAGCTGTTTCCTCTCAACTTACTCACTGTTTGTGACTTCATTCTGTTGATGACCTTGCAACTCGATGGTCCAGCAGTATCCCGAATGTCCCCAAATAGAGGGTCAGATATTATTTTGACATGTCTTTCAATGAATGCGACCAGATCCTTAAAAACAGCTCTACGTTCAGACATTTCTGATATGTCATGTGCCACAGTCCTCCATCGCTCTCTCAGCTTAAATGGTAGCTTAGACATGACAGCTCTCATAGTACTTGGAACGTCCAACTCCCTCATGTAATGCAGATTCTCCATGACATTACAACATGAATGCAGAAAAAGAGAAAAACCTTGTAATGCATTTACATCTTCTACTTTTATTACAGGCCAAGCCAAGACCTTTTCAATGTAGGCAGTAGCAATCTTGTATTCATTGCCAAAGTGTTCTTGAAGCAGCTGTTTTGCTTGAGCAAAGCCGTCCTCAGGAGCCATATGCTGGCAACTCCGAACCAGCTCCCTTGGCTGCCCCCTGGTGAACTGTTCAAGGTAATACAAACAATCACCTCTGTTGACTTTTTCTTCCACTCCTTGCTCAAAAGCTCTCTTAAAGGATATGTATTGAAGAGGATCCCCATCAAATATAGGGATATCACGTGGTGGTAATAACATTAAACGTTGTTGATGTACCAGAGCTGATGTTATTTCATTCTGCCTTTTCATTATGGCACAGATGTTTCCATATTGCCTTTCATCCGTTAATGGAGCATTAAATAACGTTGGTTCCAAAGGCTGTGAGGATGCATCCAATTGCACTGTACTTAACTGATTAGACTCTTGTGGGATAGCAGTTGGTGGAGGATCATATACTGGCAGTGACCAATTCTTTGTCCCTTGTTTGGTCTGATTTGCTGGTCTGTACTCCTTTGCTGTTGGATTGAGTCCTTCAGTAGCTGTTGTCTTTTTGTATTTGTCCAAGTAGGAGTTCATTGCATTTGATGTTGATGTACCACCATTTTGACTGTCTGAGACTTGTAGCACTGCTAATTTGGCAGCAGATGCGGCTAACTTAGCTTCCAGCTCAAACTGCTGCCTTTTCCTTTTAAGCTGTTGCTCTTGTTCTTCCAGAGCATGCATCTCCTGTAAAGCGGCCGCCTGAGCAAGCAACCCAGCTCTTTCAGCCTCTGCTTTAATTCTTGCTGAGGAGGTGGTGCTCGATTTTCCACTTTGTGTGCTTTTTCTGCTTGAGTGTTTGCTAGCCACATTTGAAACACTGTCGTCTGGATTCACGTCATCCTCATAATTGCTTTTGTTCTCCACACCATTGACATCATCATCACCCTTTAATATCAGTTCAGCATCTGAGACCCACTTTTTCACATAGGCAATAAGTTCATCATTAGATATCATTTTTGCTTTAAACCATGTGCTGTGTTTTTCCTTTACATCATCGGGTAAAATACCAATCAAAGACCCATGAGCACCTTTGGCATCATCACACACTTTAACCAGATCATTAAGAGCACATTGCACCTTTACCTTATTATGCATAAGCGCTTTAATATTTTCTCTTATTGTCCCTGCTTTATTTAGCTTAGCCTTCCTAGTAGTTTGCATCCAAACTTTTCAGCAAAAGCTTTAGCAGTTAGAGTCACAACACGTTTTGGTTTGCCCTTTTGCGCAACACCCTTAACCACACCATTGTTCATTTCAACAGATTGCGCAGCCGCCTCCGCGGGATTGTTCACAGTTTCATCCACATCCATGTTGAGCCCCCACACGCAATAAGTTAATAAAGTTAATTGTCCACCCTCTTTGACCACCAATGCATTGGATTTACGCCACAATCGAACAACTGTGCACACATAAACCTGAATGGCCATTCATAAATTTGTAGCGCTACTGCTCACGTTGGGCGCCTTGATGAACTCCGATGGATGACCGTGCTGTCGGCGTATGAAGATCTGCTCCTGTTGACCTCCCGCTGGCGTGATCCAACTCCCGACCAAGAAGATTGAGAATGCTAACAGCGTTAGCGTCCGGCGGCGTCCTACGGCCCGGCTCTCGTTGTCCTCACACGGCTTCGTCGCTGGCGTGGTCCGGCCCCAATGATGAAAGGTGGATGCCCCAGAGCGTGGGCATATATCGGTGTCCCAAGTCTCGACCCTCCGATATCCTCCACCCGGCCCCGCATACTATGGCTGGATGCTCAGGTAAGCATGCTACAATGTCCGTCACCTTGATGTTCCTTCCATCTTCCTTCCGTCCTCTCCGCTTTCCACTGCCTGGTCACAACGAAGCTCTTCCCACTAGAACAATTTTCCGACTTGATGTAACGGCTAAATCTATTATTTGAAGCCGCTGAGGGCTGCTTCGACAGGCTACTAAAAGCACCTTACCGACGCGCTTGTTACCACTCTACGCGAGAAACACACAGCTCTCTCTCTTGCGTCTTCCGTGGTTTCGTTTATTTCATACATCAGTTTTCTTTAGTTCAATCACAACAACAAGTTAAATAAAATAAAGCAAAGTAATCACAGCTGTCATACAGTGTCGGTACCTGGAGCGGTCGGAAAATTGTGTGCTCCTTCCGTCTAGCAACACCTGTGGCTGACTGGAAGTTCCTACCTATCATACATCACATTACAGCCACACCCGCTGGCCAAACCTGGCACTGCATGCAGACACAAAAAGAAATGGCTCCTACAGCCCCAGACACTGACACCACCTGATCATTGTGCTGCTTTAGATGCAGCCATTTGGGTTTTCTTGTTTGTTTGTTTGTTTTTAAGTTTAAATTGACCTAATATCACTCTCAATTGTCTGCTAATGACTTAACTCATTGCAGTGTCTTTTCTCTCTCTGCTTTTCCTTTAATAACCATATCTTGAGGCTTAGTCATACACGGTATCATTCTTCTTTCAGTCTTAAATGTCAATAAACAGACTGATCTGCACAGACAAAACAGCTGACATTTACAGACGTTTTCCACATTAGCCTTAGAGCCTTATACATAGGCCATATGGCGTGTGTTGTGATTTATAAGAAAAAAGGAGGAGAGATTAAAAAACGCATTGGATTTAGAAAGAAGTTAGAGTTTGTTGACAGTCACAGAAAAAAAAATTAATTCTTACTCCATCAAGCCAACTGTAGCGCTTTGTCTTTAGCAGAACTAGTGATTTGTTGTTTGATGTATTTGATCAATAAGGCTGCATTAAGGAGGCTATGTAATTAGCCTAGCTAAGTTTAAGCCTAGCCTAGTTTTTGCAATTTGTATTCTTGATGACAAAGCCAAATTAATTTTTCCAACAATCTCATGCATCATTTTTATAACTAACCTGAGCAAATAAAGTGTAAGCCATCTGTGTTCTGTTTATTATTTTCTTATTAAACCAGCTCAGTAAGGCAACACAAAGTGCTTGGTTTAATTTTTGGCAGCATTGTTTTTGTCCTCTGGTCCACTGTTGGTGTGTTTGTTTAAACCAGAGACAGTTAAGGAACCAAGACAGCCCACTAAACAATCGTTTCCTGTATCAGTGTCACATGGGTTTTCGGCACTATCCTGCCCCTTTAGGAGACAAGAAGCAGTCTTGACTCTATTCCTTCTTACAGGAGAATGAACGTGATCACAGATTCTGACCAATTCTTTCACACCATCGTCACCAAGATACAATTTGGACCCATCAAGACACAAACCTACCAAACATTCTGACAGTAAAATGACATTTTCAAGACAAACAAATGAGGAGAAAATTAACTTTTTGCTGTTCTTTGTCTCAGCAACTCACTCTCACAAGATTCTCACAAGATCTGAGAACCGGTACTTCCCACCCTCCTTCACAACAGACATAAACAGACATATAAATGGTCTCATACGTGAAAACGTGAATTAAAATTTAAAATTTAAATCAAACAAATATCATACGACAAAAAATGCTTTTATCCATTCAGAAGACGTTAACAACACTTCCAGAAAAGGTGGCAGGATGGTGGGGGGAGATGATCCATTCACTTAAGAGTCACTTAAGAGACGGGTGGTGCATATCATTTTACACCATTGGCACAGCATGTAGTGGGGTAACTTTTGTTATACTGACTATCTTTCATTCAAACCGCAGCTTCCTCAATTACTTTTGCCTGACGGCTAATTTTCGTGAGCTGCGGAGAATGAACACTGCTAAGTTATGGACATGTGCTGTTATGCTACTGTCAAGCAAGGTCATAGCACATAGTGTCAGCGTCCCTGACGTTTTAAACGTGTATTTGTTCTTAACCGACTTGAGTCGTCACATATTTGCAGCAATTTTCAACCAACTTGCGATGCATCGTTACATCCCCAGTGATGCTGATAGGTCTTCGATGCAGTGAGTCTCCAGGACCCAACAAGGGGAGATCTGAGTGAGTCCCTGGGAAGTTTAGGGTCCCCAATAAAGTTTTTATTTCTTGAGAAATTGTAGTATTAACTCCTTGATGTTGGTATGGTATGATATGGTTATAATTAGCAGATATATTCATGTAGGCTATGTTCAAAATGTATCTGAAATTAAACAAATAAAATTCCAAATCTGAAAAGTTTATTGCATTAGCTTTTTTGTAGAAACATACATGTTGGTGGCAGAAGTAGGTACAAGCAATGCTGAGGTACTCTCAGTAGGCTGATCAGAGTCAGGGGAGGAGTCCAGAGGCAGAAGAAGCAGAAAACACAGCTGCAATAGTCTGCTGGCCAGCAATAGTTGTCATCTCTTTCTTCGGTGGCATTTTTACGTTTTCCTTTTTGTGCTTACTCAAGAAAAAACGGGATCTTGTCAGAAGCAGGAAGTATGCACAGATGCCTTCTGAGCATAACAAAATGGTGGTCGCCATTCAAAGTATTTTTTATCACGATCAACATAGTATGTTTCAGCACGTCCCTTAGGCGTTAAAACATTGTCGACATGAGTGAACACAGCACTGAACACTGGAAATGGGGGTTTGTTTAATATGGAGTTTATTTACTATGGAGCTTTTATTCTTAATTGTTGAAATGAAATCCCTGGTGACTGGCTAATTGTTGTGGTAGTGGCTACACTAACACGTCCTGAGACGGTGCACATGGTAACTCGTCTGCGCTGACTAGGTGCGCAGAGGGTTGAAACAGCACTTAACTGATCAGCCTACAGCAAGGTTTCTCATGCTGGTTACAGTGATTTTTAACACGAGTTTGTTGTTCAAAATATATCATTCTAAATGAGGTGTGTCCTTGAGACACATTAACAGTGATTTCACTGCTTACTTTGAGATTTTAATTCGTCAGAGACGCATGACGTGCAACTACCAACATCACTGCATCCCTACTTAAGAAACTACAGGTAACAATCTCCAGGCTTTCATAATGTTTATATTTGTGCGCGTATATATAACTAGTTAAAGTTATGAATAGTGTAGTTTTCTAAAGTATGCT
>JAQFJA010006869.1:0-10035 GCA_029874485.1 Naso brachycentron | reverse complement strand
AACCTCCCCATCTTCATGTTGCCTGTGATTCTTATCTCTACAGCAGACAGACATCCTGCGGAGAAGAAATGGACATCAAGGACACATGAGATAACCCCAACAATACATCATCCCATTTATTTTCGTTGGCAAAAGGATTTTTCTTGTCCTGAAATTGTACACCTACCGCTGAAAATAGGGAAAACAAATTATGTAATTGGCACTCCGGAGGGTTTGAAAAAGACCAGAATGTGCCAAGTTAATCTTTTAAAAGAATACCAGGGTCAATAATGGACCCTCTGCTGCCTGCGTATGTAAAAACAGACATCTTAAGATGATGTTCATAAAGAAGTAAAGCTTGATATTATTTGAGGAACTCTGAGGCTCTGCTTTTTTTGTGTGTTCAGGTTTTTATTCATCATTAAATTTTATTAACAAGAGGAAAGACGATGTATGTCATGGGCAATAATAATATTAAGAAATAACATAAAACATTAACATTAGATAACAGAACCACAAATACATCAGAATAACAAGGAGAAAGCTTCACCAATAACTAGTCAGTTCTGCTACAAGCAAACAAAATTTTAATTTATTATTTAAAATCTCAGTCCTTTGGTTGTGTAAAGCCTTAAAGACCCTGTGAAGTGGAAGTTAGAGAGTAACTTGCTTCCGCATATTGACGTGTTTCTGGCAAAAATTAGCTTCTAGGTTGGAACTTGTCATGGATATTGACAGTCAATTATTATCAGTAGCCAATAGGGCTAAATGTGTGCTGTGCCCGCCCTCTGCCCCAGCTGACGATACTGCTGTGTGTGAATATATGAAGCAGTGCAACCAGAGTACACACCATAGGATGATGTTATGAAAACAGACACGACGTCATTAAGTTTTCCAACGTTTCTTCCACAACTGATACGATGCAGAAATGAGGAATATATTGTGGTTAATGATAGCTAACACTAACTGAGGCTGTGTGACACATTAAGAGACCTCTGTTTATTTTATGCACACAGGCACAATGCCATAAAGCTGTCTAACATGTCTAGGACTCCCACAACTGATACAGTTTAGCAAACATGGTTATTGCAGCCGTAGTTAATTCCAGAATGTGGTGAGTCCCCTCCTCCGAGTGGGGATTCCCGTGATGGAGCTGATGTATGCTAACGATAGGTTTGTGTCTGTATTGTTTGAAAACAATCGAGTCAGCATTTCCATTGGACAATAAAAAGAAAATCAGAAACACCCCCAGGATATCATGAGTCACTGCAAAATTAAAAATGGTTTCCAATCAGAAAAGACCAGATTTTTATGTAAAAATACTCAGAAATGATTATTTTCAAAAAATATGTGGTTTACATGAACACAGGATTAAAGCTGGGAAAAAGTATTTTTCAGTATTTCACCCTAATTTAAAGTGTGTTTTCTGGCTACTTGTTCCAAATGAATGGAAAGCAGCATTTCAACTCTTCTTCCTTTATAACAGGGTCTGTGGCATTGTTAAAGGCTTTTGTTACAGAATCAATGATAAGTAAAACCTTTGGACGTATACAGTAGTACTACATTCTGAGAAAAGCTCATTATATTCAAACAAGTCTGTGTAAGCAGGTATACTGAACATTGTAACCCACATTTGTGTTAAACTGGCATAAAACACTTTTCCGCAGGTTTGAATGTTTCATTTTAGTTATTGTTAACGCAAAATCCTTTCATGTTTTGCCATTTATTACAATAAATGGAAGTGATGAAGTATGCTGGTGCTACAACATCACAAGGGCAGATTTACAATCGAGTCTACTACCATCTCATTTTTAACTTGTTGTTGGTGCAACAGTTGAGAACATAAAGAATATCAAAATTATAATACAAATATAGAAAAATAATATTAGAACATTGCTACAGCCGGTCTGTATGATATAACAGCTTCACATTTACAAATTTGTAGTGCTTTGTCCAAAACACTACATTTCTGGATGTGCAAAATGTTCCTACTAGGGCAAGAATTTCATGATATACTAATTATAGACACAGTTTAACTGTTTGCTGTTTTGCACAGTAACACATACGTAATAAACCACATAATGTCCTCCAATATGTTATAACTAGTCAAAATCTTGTCTCATGCTGTCACAGTAATGCAAAATTGTAAGACTATGGTGAACATAGCAATATTTTTCTATGGGTCTACTACTGGATCCATACAACCACAATTTACAGTCATCTGTTATAAATAAATAAAAGTAACTAACAACAGACAGCAGAGCAAGAATGTACCAAATTCAAGCAAACTGCTGAAGCTCAGAGTCTGTCAGAATTAAAGTACTGTTTTTATTTTCACATGTGGTGCATGTATGTGGTTAGTTCAATGCTACATCATAGGTTAGCTCCATTAGCTCTGTTTTAGCAACAAAACAGTAACAAGACAGTCAAATCAAGCCATCTGGAAAGTTTATTCATTACTTTTACAGTTTGTGTTGTCATTTGTTACACTAAAAATGTGTCTCAGTAAACAGTCAATGTTCAGTGATACTTCACTCATCACTCATCCCCATTACGCCAGCTGGCGCACAGGGCGACAAGTTCTTAGTCACTTCTCTGTTGTTCTGCACTATGTAATTTTCCTCTGGAATCCAGTACATTGTGACTGCTGGGATTGTTTTGGTGTCCATTCTGAGCATATGGCCAATCCAGGTCCACCTGCATCTCTTGATTATGGAGTGCATGTCATCTTGTTGGTGTGATACTGTGGAGGTTATTGTTTAAGATTGTCTTGGGCCAAAATATATGCAAATTCTTACACAGGCACGATGTGTGGAGGGAGGGGGATGCCATAGCTTCTTACCTGACACCCACAGTACCACCGTGAAAGAACTGATGTGAGTTCATCATCACACTGCATCTGTTTCTCCTGCAGGAGCTGTCTCCAGAGTTAAAAAACCACCAACATTCACACTTGTCTGGCCTCTTTTACATCGCTCCTCTTCTTGGCCACAGACTGGTTTCTGTCTGAGGAGCTTTTGCTTGTGATATTAATAAAGGTCATTTTCCAGAGGCTTCTGCCATTGTTGTGTTTCTTACTAACTATTTAAACAGTAACTTGTAGGTTGTAGCAGGGTAGCCATTTCCTCCAGCACACTCGACTTTTTCGTCCTGCGACTGCAGCAGACTAGAGGCTGCAGTGATTAACTATCGCAGCAGCAGCTTTGTTACAAGAAGGGACGGCCCGTCCCTGGGTGCTTAACTGTGCTAGCAGTGCATGAAATATATAGGCAACTTCGACATACCACCAAAGCTGTTACTTTCTGACAGTGTATCAATAGAGTTAGTTTACTTTTGACTGTTTAAAGCTAAAATTATGTCTACATCTTTCAAATTGCACCTTTAAGGCTATGTTGATCCCTCTGCTACCTTGTGCCCAGGCTTCCACTCAAACCTGAAGCTGCTTTTTGGTCAGTTCATCTTCAAGCAGTGTAAGTGTCTGAGGTTTTCTTTTTTGCCATAATGTCTCTGGGAACATGTCTCTAGCGATCCTTGATGTAAAATCCAGGTAATGCAACTGCAATCAAACAACATAGCCTATCACTCTTTAAATTGCGGATTTTGAGTAAGAAGTCGTCCTGTATATTGAGTAGGCATCAGAACTTTGCAAAGTGGTTATGCATGTCTCAAAAATGGACCACATATCAAGTTATTAATAGGGCTGTTAGTGTTAAGGCGTTAATCGCGATTGATAAAAAGCAATTATGCTTCTGAATTTCTAATTTTTGCTTTTTGATATTTGCCTTCCTGCTGAGTTACCGACAACCAGACACCATTCTTTTGACTGTGTGTGCAGTAACAAGGAAGACACAGACAGAGCTTTCTACTGCCAATTAGCTTAGCTCAAATACTGGTAGTCAATGCAGAGTGCTAGCCGGCCTCCGCCTAAAGTCATCAGATAAACTTTCTAACAACTCTAAGCAACCTTGTGTGCTTGTCTTCACTTATTTATTTACCATGTTATTATTGCTTTTATTATCTGTCATGTTATTATTGTTTTTTGTTGTTGTTTCTTGTGGCTAATAGTCAAAAGCAGTATCAGGGTTTCCCCTGGGACTGAGACATCGCAGCGGGGCACTTACGGGTGCAAAGATTTTTTGAACAGTTTCCTAGTTTCCTTATAGCTTTACCTACCTACCAACCTTACAGTGGGGTGCAAATTCAGCAGCAGATAGGGGAAACACTGCAGCACCACCAGCCCCTTTTATAAAAGATAATAAAGATCTGGTTAAGTGTATTTGTTGTAGAAGCTAAAGAAAGGATGATACACATGTTTTCAATGCTATTTCCCTTTAGTAAACACAGCAGGATGCATTGAGATGAGGTAATGTATTGAATCCACTTGTGGCTGTATGAGATCAATAACTGTAATCCTAAAACAAAGTAAACTTCAGTTTAGAGACATTGCTGTTCATATACCTACATTACAAGTAATCTTACAGATAAGAAATTTGTAAATAGTAATCTTATGCAAGATATATCTCAGTAGCAGGGCCGACATTAAATGTTGTGTCATAAGCAGGGTGTTCTGGTGTTGTACCTTCTCCCATACTCCCAGACTACAGAGAGCTTATTTCTTCAAGTAATAACAACAAGCCAGGAATATTCTTTTGTTTATTACTTTTTTTATTTTTACCCTATAGCGGAATGGTCATCTTTGCAGTCAGCAGTGCTGTGAGAGTGCCATCACTGAATCATTTGTAGCATTGTGTTATGAATTGTTAAAAGTCCAGGTGTGCTACACTCTAGTATAATCAGTGTGCATGGAATGCCTCTTGTCAAATCAAGTTACTCAGTCTGAACTAACAGTTAAGGATGTTTTTGATTTTATGGTTTCTATGGTCGTCTGTCTTAGTCTTGTTCATTTCTTGGCAAGTGCTACAGCATATGTGCTTTATTTAGTGAGGTTTGACCCTTGATCACACCTCAGCCTCCATCTGTACATTTTCCCTGGAAAGTCCTAAAGGACATCGAGCCTCAGCGGACTGCCTGTCTCTGGACGCCAGCTGTGAGGAAAACTGTATGCACGGTATTTATATGATCACAGTCCACTGGGATTCATTTCTCAGAAATGACAATTCATGCAACACTTTCCAAGGCTTCCTTTGTTTTCATGGAATATTCATGTCACTTATTTTACCATCTGCTACTGTATATTACAATAACACAATTTTGAAATGTTGACTCAATTGTGGTTGTTTATTCATTGCTGTCTCTTAACTCCGAGGGCCTGATTTACTAAGATCCCACATACAGAGTAGCAAAGTGCATGTTTACTCTCACATAGTGCACATTTTGTTGGTGTACATTTTGCGAGAGATCTACTGAGAATGATCGGGTGACTGACAACAAGTACAAGAATAGTGGAGGGGGCAGTATTTAAATGAAACGGTTTTGCGTGTTTCAATAGTTTCTGCCAGGAAGAGTTCAGAGAATGACCAGCGCAAACGCAAAATAAAACGGGGAGGGAGGAGAGGACCGTCAGCTGTGAAAAAGAAACGAGTAATAGGAAGACAAATATCGATTTAGTTTTTTTTAGGCTTCAGTGGCTATGAATGTTCTGTTCCGCTTGGCTGTAGACAACAAGAGTTCATGTGCATAAACAGATAAAAGCTATTCTCAAAATGAAGGAATAAGCTGCATTTATGCATGAACAACCACATTTATCCCTGTGTTTATATTAACGTGAGCGGTCTTTGCTTTACTGTTTAGCAAGCAGCAAGCAGCAGCCAGTATGTTACGTCAACATACTGACACAGGCCAGGCTGGTTACTGATTGGGCAAACATATTCTGTTTTTTTAAATCACAGAATCAGACATGATGGTCAAAATAACTGTTTCTGTGTGCAGATACACAGAGTTGTATGACACGACATTATACACCTCTGCATTATGCTGTGAACACAGACGTTTGCAACATTTCTGGGACTTCCACAACTTCCACAGTGCAGCATAGTGTAGGTGGTCGTATCAGTCGTAGTTGATGATGGAAAGGTGAATGCAACAAGTAACTCGCTAGAAATTTGCATTAATCATGTGTAAACACAGCTTAACTCTTAAGTTTTCCTACACACTTCATTTGGTTGCACTCTGCAACCTCACAGCTAGATGTAACAAAAGTCCTGCATACCGTTCTTATTCTCTGTGTTAGAAGTAGACTTACTTGTGAACATCACTTATAGAAGAATGTAAAGTGTGCTAATATCGCTAACATTAGCAACATAAGCTAATCAAACCAAGTACGGCAGGGGGCAACTGGACTTTATCAAAGAAGTGTTTCATTGTGTGTGAACTACAGCGTGCACACAAACACAAATACACACACACACATGTGCTGTCTTATTAGACCTCCTCTCAAGATAGTGTGGATGTGTACAGAGTGTGCTTAACTGACAGCATGTTTAGATTTGTTGTCACAGTTCGGCGTTTTTCACCATATACAGTAACGAAAGGCAAAAATAACCACAAGTTCTTTCATGGCAGATCACAATCAAAGCAATCTCAGAATCAGCATGGGCCCAAAAAATCTCATATTGGTTCTAGTTCTAAGGCATTCCATGTCCAGTTTAAAGAGCCTCTTTATTGTAGGTGTCCCATATCCAGTATTAGTTTGTACAACAGCATTACTTGTTGCATACTTCCTTATTTATTGCATAATTATATCTCCACTGGTAAACTATTTACATGTGTTATTGTTAGTGCTGTTCCAATCTATTTGAAGCACTTTTATACTATATTTCAACATTCACCCATTCATACACATATTCATACAGTAATTGCAGACAAATGACAACATTCTCATCAGACACAGATATACACACACGCACCAATGGCACAAGTATCAGAAGCAATTTGGGGTTCAGTGAATGGCCCACCCTCCAATAAACCGACAATCTGCTCTACTTTCTGAGCGCTATATGAATTGTTTTTCCTCATTCAGCGTGCTGGATTCACTGAGCTTTAAAAGAGTTTTTATTTCTTTTCCCTCGATGAAAACTATGAGCATCATGTCTGCAAATATCATTATGCCTACTACACTGTCATCTCAATAATGAACCTCAGCACTTAAAATGTGTAATTTTGCTCAGATAACATATAACTGTAAGTATATAACACATTTAATTGAAGTCTTCTTGCTACGGTAAAGACATGACGTAAAGGAGAGAGCAGTTACTGAAAAACAGCACAAAAACAGAAAGCTATTTTAATTTGTAAATAATTAGCTTAATGGATATTTTGAACTTTAAAATGTGGCAAGGGATAACACTCCATGAAAATCTCCTCCAACTGTCTAGCATTTTTCCTCCCTCAGAGACTGTTTTAGCAGTGCAGGGAACAGAAATAACAACATTCTTTCAGTCTCTATGAGGCTGACTGCTGGATCACAATGAGTTTAGCTCAGTTGTTAAAGCACAGGTTTGGCAAAGCAGCAGGGGACTGCACTACATGGAGGGTAGTTATACTGGCTATCAGACAACTGTCAATCTAGCTACACTGCAGCAAAAGATTTTTGTTACACATACTTAAAAGTGATTATGGTGACATATCCAATGCTCCCAGAAATCCATCTTTCAGTCCAACAATGCTACATAGTTATTTTTTAATCATTCATACTGAGGAAATAGTGCCAGACCAATATTTTGTACATGAGTTGCAACCTACTGACCCAATAAAAAGGCACAATGCTGCCTTCAGGTGCCTGTCAAACATCAGAATTATACATCAAATGTACCATATAGATAAGATAAAAACTTTTTTGGATTAAAAATGCATTGGTAAGGCACAGGGGTAAATTTTACCATTTGACAGAATGTGGAATAAAATAAGAAGGGGAGCAAATGGAAAATAAACAGCAAATAAATAACAAGTAATTCGGAGCCACAATGCTATTGACTGTGTTTACATGGACTTGAGTATGCAAGTTATGAGCCTTATCCCAGTCTTGATCATATTCAGGATACAGCGTTTACATGCACACAGAGAAATCCTGTTATTTACATCTCTGTACACATGATAAACACTAGTATTCTGTTTTTTTGATCACTGCATCTTATTTGCGCATGCGCGAGGCATAGTAGCGTATAGTTCTGTAGTAAATCTTTGTTTACAACACAAATCGCAGTGATTTTGAAACCTGAGAAACATGAGACCAATGTGGCTTATTGCGGGCTGAGCACTATTAAATGCCAGCATCGCGTTGCAGATATGGCTTATCCACCTCATTTCCAGCAATGGGAGACGAGAGCGACAGCAAATACTAAACATGTCAAAAGTAAGGATGTGTTTGCTTATCAAGTCAAGTCAAGTCAAGTCAATTTATTTATATAGCGCCATATCACAACAAATGTTATCTCATGACACTTTACGAATAGAGTAGGTCCAGACCAGACTCTATGTTAGCATGCTTATGAAACATATTGAGGATATAGTTTAGTTATGTGCATGCTAACGTTAGCTAAACAACTAACCTGGACTCTGTGTTTCTCCCTGTGAACGCTCAGCATCTGTTGCAGACAAGCTGACATCAACACCACCATCTGCTGTGGTGGCCAGCGGACGGTGACCATGCATCTCATCCAAGATTTAGTAAAATTTAAAATTTGCTCAATCAGAGCCACTTCTTTTGTTCTGATGTTTAACCACGTATAAATGTTTCTTCAGTATTTTCCATCTTGACCTGACCAAGGTTATTGTAGTTAACGAAAACTATAAAAATAATGAAAACTGTAATTGAAAAACATTTTCGTTAACTGAAATAAAATAAACGATACAAAAAGAGCTTTAAAAAAAACAAAAAAAAACTAAGCATTTTCAAAAAATAAAAATGGATAAAAACTAGCAAATCCACTCTAGAAACTAATTAAAACTAAATGAATTTGAAAAAAAAAGTCAAAACAAAATAAAAACTAAAACTAATGAAAAATCCGAAACTATTATAACCTTGGAGCTGACCTGCTCCACAGTCTGTGGTGGGAAACCGCCTCCTGTAGCTTGCGCACCACGGACTTGAACAAGTCAGCATTTTGATGCTTGCTCCCATCTAAACTTCCAAAGACATTTAATTCTTTCATTACAGAGTCACTAAACTCTGTTTCCTCATCACTACAGAAGTCAGATGCTCTCTTTGCTGCCGCCATGTTTGTTTTGGTGATACGTCACTGGCTGAGGCCGCGCCTGTGCAGGTAGTGGGTGGGTGTCAGAAACCAGGGTAAGGTGTATACATGCCACATTATCCCGTTTTCTTTTTGTCAGGATTGTCAGGTCCATGTAAATGCAGTCAGAGCCATAAAAGTTATTCATAAATGTTTAATTCTTCAGGTAGTTGGAAGCCGGTAAAGGGACACAAAAATGGGTGTAATGTGCTTGTGTGTCAAAGAGCTGAGATTTGCAGACTTGAGAGTGATTGTTAACCAACACCTGTTGGCCATTAAAGTAATCAAGACATGAAGTGGTGAACGCACAATCTTAAGAAGTAGCAAAGGATCAAGTAAGATTTACGCACTAGGGAGGGGCATTTGAAGAAATTTCCTTCATCGATCATTTGTCATGATCATCAGGAAAATAACAATTAATCATCGATTTAATCATTATTGCTCTATATTAAAAATACCGACACATAATTCAAAATACAGCATGTTTTTCCTCAAATAAATCTTTATTCCAAGAGGAACTTGTAGTCCTACAACAATATATACGATATATACGGTATTTATTTAGCTCTAAGAAAAGGAAGAGATGCGGCATAGTTAACGTAAAAACAGCTGAGCACAAGCCTCCGACTTTACAACGCTCTTAAACACAGTTGAGCCTCTTAGGAACAGTTTTAAAAAAACAATCAAACAGTAATAATCAAGAAACATTATTTACCGTTGTGCTTGGCAGCTGATGGTAGGTTGAGAGGAGAATGCATCGACGTTAACCAGGGTTGGATGTAACGTTACGTTGTTCAAGTGGCACATCATTGGGGTCGTTGTCGTGTTGTACTTATACGCAGCTTCACATTTTTTAAAACGAGCT
>JAQFJA010006738.1:0-10042 GCA_029874485.1 Naso brachycentron | reverse complement strand
AAAACTCTCTCTCTCTCTCTCTCTCTCTCTCTCTCTCACACACACACACACACACACACACACACACACACACTGCATGCTTTACTACCCCGGTTTGCAGTGCGTAACCTCCTGTCAGGGCCAGTTTGGCTCAGAACTGTGGATCCAATTTGAAGTACATGCCACATGACTTTCACTGCTAAGTGTGATGCACAAGCACTTTTGCTATGATCAGTCATTTTCTAGTTTTTCCATGAAATATAATTACAGTGAAATTAAAGATCCATTTTGACATCACTGGCCTGGAACGCCTTTGCTCTGCTGTTTGTCAGACTGGCTGTGGTGTTCGTGCTGTTACAAACTGAGTTTATACTCTGGAGGCTGCAACGAGAGTCAAGCAGAACAAATGAAACAAGTCGCAGATATCATTACTAATCTGTGTATGAGCTGTAAGAGTACAATATTTTTGGTTGAATGCAACAAAGGGGAAGCAGTGCTGTCAATTAATATATTTTGTTGTCAATATTTAACATGTGGATGCTGCATCTGTTCTCACAAATTACCAGTAATTTAACTCTGTTAAATAGCAGAGGGCTCGATGTTGAAAAGCCAATGCTGCAGTGGATGAAGATTTGTCTAATGGAGAGTAAACCCCTGGAACACACTTTATTTTTTCAGAGATCAACAAAAGAAATGCTTGAACATAAAATGCCCTGGGACTCTTCTTTTAAAGTCATTTTTCTACAGCATTCACTCCACTCTGTCTTGCTGTTAAACACCTCATTTATTCTGTTGAGTCTGCAAATTTCTAGGACTTGTAGAAATTTGATGTTTGTTCGATGCAGCTAAAAGCAGAATTTTTAAATAAATTGAGTGAGTTACAGATACATCCTGTTGATGAGGGCTGACTGAATGAGTGAATGTCAGTTGGATTTTGAATTAGGTTTTCTTAAACTCCTGAAACAGAACCTGGAGACTCCTGGTTATTTTTTGGCTCTCTATCTTCTTCTATATTATATTGTATGACCGTACACATAATCACTGGGTGTACTGTCCCAGTGATCTTTTTCGCCTTGGCCATGAACATGCTCACTAAGTCAGCAGAGATGGAGTGCAGAGGTCCACTCACCAGGTCAGGTGTGCGGCAGCCCCCCATCAGAGCACTCGTGGACGATCTGACAGTGACCACAACATTGGTACTAGGCTGCAGATGAATCCTTGATGAATCCAAGGTCTCGAATGCATCCTCAGCTGGGCCCAGATGGCCCGATCCCTAGTTGTGATGAAGGGGAAGGTAACAGACAAGTTCCGTTTCCTCCAACTCCTCCCTAGGAGGAGTCCAAATTCAATCAATCACTGAGAAACCAGTTAAGAGCCTGGAAAAGGTCTTCAGCAGCACACTGAGGGGCACAGCCGCACTCAAAGAGACTGGCAGAGAGTTAGGAACCTGGCTTGTAGGGGTGGACAAGTCAGGGCTGCCAGGAAAGTTCAAAGCCTGGATTTATCAGCATGGCATCCTGTCACGACTCCTCTTGCCACTGCTGGTTTATGACGTCCCACTGACTCTCGTCGAGGGCATCGCCAGGAAGATTTGCCACTTTCTGTGCTGGTGGTTGGGCCTCCCTCGCAGCCTCAGCAGCATCGCCTTATACAGGAGTAAGAACAAGCTATGACTCCCCTACAGCAGCCTGTTGAAAGAGTTCATGGTTTCCCGGGCAAGAGAGGTGCTGCTGTACAGAGACTCTACTGACACCAAAGTCTCCTTAGCCAGCATGGAGGTGAGGATGGGTAGGAAGTGGAGGACCCAGAAGGCAGTTGACCAGGCTGAAGCGCAGCTGTGGCACAGTGCTGGTGGGGGCAGTGGCAGTAGGACAGGTAGACTTGGTATCATCCCAAGACTTTAATACAACCATGCCCAGGGAAGGGAAAGACGCCAGCTGGTCCAGGAAGAAATCAGAACAGGGGTGGAGGAAATCCACACCAGCAAGTGGTTGGGATGCAACAGCATAGGGCGTGGATTCGATGGGAGCAGGAAAAGAGGGGCGGTATTGGTGGCACCACTACCAGGTGCTGAGGGTTATTGGAGAGGCCACCAGCCCAGGAATCTCTCCCAGTCGGCAGCAAATACCGGCAAATTGCTCTTTTGCTTTTGTCGAGGCTGGAGAGAAGCTGCAACAGCACACAAATCCAACAGGGGGGATTCTCGCAACAGCCCCGGACTAGCAGCAGAAGGTTGACCTGGGGAAACAGATCAAATTCCCAGACACGAGTCCTAACATGGTTCTTGTGTCAGAATCATCAAGGCAGGTGGTCCTGCTGGAATTGACCATGCCCTGGGAAGACTGGATGGGAGAAGTGTTCGAGAGAAAGAGGGCCAAGTATTAGGAGCTCGCATGTGAATGCCGAAGCAGGGGTTGAAAGACCCGTTGCTATCCCATTGAAGTCGGCTGACAAGGATGACAAGGCTGCAGAGAAGGCATCAAGATGGCTGTGCATCAACAAGGTTGATCCTTGGTCCACAAGGCTGGGTCGCCTAGGCGAGGGTGTATGATGTTGAAAGATGCAAAACACCTGATGACCCCAGGTTACATCACTGATAATGTGTTTAGGTTGCACTGTAAGGTGTGTGTGTAAAACTTAACAGAGCTAAACAGATATTACAAAGAATGTCCTTAAGAGCTTCTAGTGCTATGAAACCGTCTCCAGCACAGCACTGCTCATCTGAGTACTGACTTTCCAAGTATGACAACAACAAGTCTGTTTTTCTTCCTCAGATAAAGGAGCATCGACAGCCGTATTTCTACATTCATTTGATTCAATTTCTCATCTGCGTTTAAATAAATACTGTCAGAGGACTTACAACTGTTCTTCAGTAGTCTCTTGGATAACCTGCCATTGCTGTTCAGTTTGCCTAAATTTCTAACAAGATAATAATACCCCACCACCACCACCACATACTCCACCACATTTCAGACAAAAACATTGTAAAACATAATATATTATCTTAAACAATATTATATTATCTTAAACAACATTTAAAGTAAATATATATATATATATATATATATATATATATATATATATAGTTAAAGGGGAGGAAAGTTGGAATACTTTAGGGAATAAAGTCAACAGGAAAACTCCTTTTGACCGCAAGTGCAAATACATGACAGTTTGATTCTTAGTTGTGTGCTACTTGGACTCTGAGTTCAAAAGGGGAGACGCTGCAGCCAGAGAGATGAAAGAAGACAGGTGTTATATGCACATTTAAAGGTCATCTGGAGTTTTACAGTCTGTCACAGCAGAGCACTAAACCTCACTCAGACACTGCTTTGGTGTCTTGTTTTTCCCACTTTGTTTTGGTTCACAGACAGGTTGAAAAAATAAATCAGATGTTTTATAGTTTGTGTTCAGCTCTTTACAAGTGCAGTTAATCATGCTACAAATAAGATTCGCATTTTTTCAAGTCTATCTCAGTTTAATGCCTACAAGCCCATATAGGCTAAACATTCACAAAATTCTTTGTTGTACTTCTACAAATACTTATACGAAAGTCATGTCTCTGCAAAGATGTATTTAAAAGTTCAGGAAGAACTAAAATGAGGCTTCAGCAGTCTGAGTTATTCAAATTCTGAATGATCATCTTCCACAGTCACAATCTTTTCAGTGCAACATTCAGACTCCTGAAGCCTCAGCGTGCCTGCAGAAGAGAAACAATTTCAGCACCCTGCAGGAACTCTGTCAGTGTACATAAGAGCATATGAGCACTGCTTTACAACAGAGTTGAAAAACTACAGCCTAAATTATCCTTTAATCTGTACCCAGGAAGATGCTGCTGAAAGTGAATGAGAGTATGCAGGACCTTTTTTGTCTTTTACAGAAATGTTCACTTAGCTAAGACACGTCTGTGTTTGACTCCTCACTTAAATATCTGAGATGTTCCAGCTTCCCAATCAGGAGGTTCACATCTTTAGCTTTTACTGAAATATCTTGACAATGACAGATATTCATGAACCCCTGGGGATAATTCTGAGATGACTTTGTCCTGTAGCGCCACCAGCAGGTGTGTAATGTTAGTTACTGTATCTTGAGAATTTTCTCATAGCAACTGACATTTCTGACTTCTTTCTAACATGTGCAGGATAAAAATATCACAGCATTTGGTACAGATATTCATATTTCCCAGCAGTGAAAATGATTAAATTTGTGGTCCCCTGACTTTATTTCTACACCAACAGCAGTCCAGAAATATCAGTTATATTGAGAAATAGCTCTACATTTTTTGGATGAAATATCAGAAATTTTGGTAAAGATACTCAAGCACCACAGTATATATATATCTTACTCTTTGTGTTCCTGTAACTTTTCCTCTAGTTTTCCTCTAAATTAAATGTTAAGATGGCAAACTACGATAAATTGGTGAACACGGTTAACATTATACCTACAATTGTTACCTTGCAGTGGAAAATAATTTGTAAACAGTGCTCTGTTATCTGGTGCAGTGTAACCTTCAAACAGCTTGTTTAGTGATGCCACACACGAGGTTAAAGATCAACTTTACCTGATTTGTAATGTTAAAAACATTTGACTGATTAATGCTGTTGCATCTTGTCTTTTACAATGTTTTGTAATCTGATTAAACTGCCAGATTATTACATCATATCTGTCGCCACAAGTTACTTTACTAGTATTTTTCCTCTGGTCAGTTAAGCTTTTTGATTAAAATGTTATCTGTTTAATTATTTTATCTCTTTGATTCCAGCACAGTCTAAGGTAAAGACAATACTGAGACCATTAGACATTTTATTTGTATAAAAAAGAAGATGTAAATTTAAACATCCCAGAGAAAAAAACACC
This sequence comes from Naso brachycentron, assembly GCA_029874485.1. Lineage (NCBI taxonomy): Eukaryota > Metazoa > Chordata > Actinopteri > Acanthuriformes > Acanthuridae > Naso > Naso brachycentron. The sequence goes on along the minus strand of JAQFJA010006738.1, from coordinate 5,209 downwards.
CTCTCAGTGTCATGTAAACTCACAGAGGGAGAACTGATCTTTGAATTTTATGAATGTGAATCAGTAATTACCGTATACTGTAATTCCCTGGTAATGCGCTGTTGGCACAGCACGCAGCTAACAGCAGGGGTGGTCGAATAAATCAGCACATGCTTCCTGAGTTTATTCTATTTATTCTTATGATCACTAGAGGCAGAAAAAGATAAAATGCATTAGTAAATGATAGAACGATGGATGGCATGAGGAAATAGCAAACAGCATTTTTCATCAGGGAGCTCTGTACCTCGGAGACTGAGCATAGAAGCAGTTGAAAGCCTGAGGTTGATATTAAAAAAGAGAAAACAGAGAATATTTAAATTAAAAACACTGTTCTGCTCAATTTGCCTATCATAGTAATTATTCTCAAACACTTATGTTTTGTTCCAGGTTTGAGACATAAACCTGGAATCATTCTCCAGGGCTTTGCAGCTTCTGTTCATAAAAGCTTTACTTGTGATTTATTTCAAACTATCCTGTTTACATAAATAATGTTTTCTTCATTCAAAGGAAAAGGTAGACATTTTGCCAAAATGGCTGTTGCCTTTCTTGCCGAGAGTTAGATGAGAAAATAGACATCATTCTCTCATTTGTTTGGAAAATATGAAGCTATCACCAACTACTGGCTTGTTTAATGTAGCACTAAGACTGTAAACAGCTGTCCTGGCTCAGGCTTAAAGTTTAAAAAATCTGCTAAAATGACCAAACATCTCAACTTACAGTTGTGAGAATGACAAGTTGTAGTTTTGCAGGTAGTGCAATGTCTTGGCTGGGCTCAGTGACATCCTGAAGTCTCTGCGGATTGCCTAACAACCTCATGGTGATGACAAGACACGGGTAACTTTTATTTTGCACCCTTAATATTTAAAATCACAGAGTGGTCTGACTAGCCATAGAACTAAAAATTTAGGAATCAGTTATGGTAAATACATTTATTTAAACTTGTGGTGATAGAACCTTCTCCCACTCAGAATATAATTATTCCTTTTTGATCATTTGAACATAATAGCAGAACAAAGTAACTGGTACTTACTTGTGTATTGATCAGAACTACTTATGTGTATGTGGGGCCTGTCAATATGGAGCTATAAGTGTAATGATTGTAAACTATTTGTTCTTAGTTGATTAAAAACACCTGTTCCTATTAATTTAATGTAAATTACAAAGAAGATGTGTATAAGCTCAGCTGGTGAGCATCTGTTTCACTGAGCCGTCTGCAGCACTGCCAGATACTGTTTGTGACTAGAGAGGCCAAATTTACATACATTAACATTTATATTACCATTTCCAGCATTTCCTTTCAGATGTTCCATACTGTAGAAAACATTGAACAATTACTGCAGACCTAAGCCTCAATTTAAAGATTTAAAAAGCACTCTAACTACTGCAGGTAAAATAAAACTTTGAGCTGCTGCTCACAACACTGCTTGGCCAAAATATTAAAGCCACTCAGTGCTTAATTTGGAAATTAGAATGCAGAATTATATTTTTAGAAAACCAGTTCATAGATTTTATTACTCACAGAGGAAGAGCCAGGTTCTACAAAATGTTTTTGGTGTTGGTCCCAGGCAGGCGGGGGTCTGAATCGTGCTGTGGCATAATGTGGCACCAATTAAGTCCTGGTCTCAGTCTCAGTCCCAAACATAATTTTGGCAGAAATGACAGTTATTTCAAACACTCAGCATGAGAAGATAGCAGGAAAGTCTGCAGTTTCTCCAGCAGTTGGAGTGGAACAAGGCTGATTTGCCAAACGCAGGGTTAAAGAGATCATGATTTTTGCCACAGCCTGAATGCTGACGAGCTGGCATCAGGGTCCTAAACGGAGCCACCACAGGGAGCCAGAGATGATGGAGCAGAAACATCCTTTCTACAACTTTCCCAAAGTCATGGCTGGTTTAGTAAAAATATAATAAAAATATAGAGTTTCTCGTAATGTTCTAGTTCAAAAGCTTTGCAGGATCAGATCACATTGAACCCTGAAATATTGTTTCTCAAAGTGTCATTAAAGGATAAATTTGGTATTTTTGACTTTAGACCATATTTGCAGGGTGTGTCCCATGGACCTGGAACATACAAACAGTAATTCCACTGATAGTTTCAGTATTGAGCTTTCAATGCAGCTTGAACAATTTTCCTGCGAGCTGTCGCTGCGCTAGAATGGACGTACATGGGGAAAGTGTAAATGCGTTTGAAAAACAACGATAGATGTATTTTTCCAAGACAGGGAAGCTTATTGCATATTCCTAGTCCCACTGTCCTGTGAAATTTATTGCTTGCCATGGCTTAGACATAAGCATTATCATAGTGAGTTGACCGAGCATACGGGGCAGCAATAGCTAACTGCTAACATTACAGCGGGGACTTCCGTTCTTTCGTTGCCTAGCCCTCTGATTTACAGTCCTGTCAGTTTTTCCAATTACTCTTGAGCCTCTGAAAATGGGGATATCGTGTAAAAAAATGCCTGTAATTCCGAAATGATTACAGAAACTCTATCAATCTGAGTTTTAACAGCTTGTTGAAAAGTAGCCACCACTCATCTTTCTGTACCAATTTTTCATGCCAGCTAACGTTGGAGCGACAGCACCAGGGAGAGCCAGGAAGCTTCGCTGTAGCTCCTGCTGTCTCTATCTACTCACTGTGATAATGCTTATGTCTAAATCATTCCCCATTTCGGAAAAATACATGCATTGTTGTTTTTCAAACACATTTATGATTACCAAGGGAAACACCCAGGGTCTAAGGTCATAGATACTGAACTTATTTTCACTTTTCCATGTCACTGTTGTCATTTGACTAACAGACTGAGAAAAAGGGAATAGGTCTCAGCTTTGCTTAGCTTATTTCCTTCATTTTTGTCACATATGGATTTTTTATCTCCTCCATCTGCTTTCTGCTTTGGTACAATTCATGTGTGTCTATATCACTAATTCCTCTTTTCTTTAGCTCTGTAACTTCACCACACTGAAGCTTTCTGCTGGGCTAAAGCGCCGCATCAGATCAGTGAGTCAGCTCAGTCACGTGCCTTTCATCAGGGATCTCCATCCTCTGCCATTAGCAGGGCTGTCTTGAAGGTTAGACTTAGTGCCAGAATCACATCATAAAGACAGCTAAATTAGTTTAATTTCATTGTCAAATTCTCTCCATCAAATGACTTAGAAGGTAATAAAACTTGTTACATGGCGTTATTCAACACAGATTACTGGTTTTAGCACACAGCAGGTAATTTGATGCACTTGTACTTAAGCAATCTGCCAAAAGAACTTTCATGGCTTTGCCTGCTGTGATGGAATTTTGAGCATGCGTCACTAGTTATTTGGTGTGGTACTCTGTGTTGTCAGCTACGATCAGCAGGACTCCTAGTGAAAGCCCTCTTGTTATTTCTGTTTGAAAAACAGTTTTTCACAGTTCTTCCCACAGAGTACACAAGACTAACGGCATGCTGCGCAATGCCATGCTAGCATTTCTGTGGGGAAACATTTAGGCACAGCTATCGATGAGTGCTGATGTTCAGCAGGCAACAGTCATCACTAACTTAGTTTGTTCTTTTTATTAACAACATGCTTATATGTTCTAATTTGGACAAAACATGTAGGCTGCATCTGAAATTACACACTATTATGCTATTTAATGCTCTAAAACATACTGTGAAATTTTTTAGTATTTCCTTAAATGTATAGCCTATGAAATCAATAGTACGTGAGGTGCAAAATATTTCAGTAAATACTACAATATGCAAGTAACGGACACTACACCTGCATGTATCCCACAGTGCAATGCAGTATTGACCACAACAACAATGTAACAGACAATGACACGCAGCGATAAATGCTGATCAAGCTTCATGCCAATGCTTCCATTCGAGTTAATTCACTTTGCAAGGCCTGATATATTTTCCAAGTTAGTTCATTGTTGGTACAGGTTACTATGGTTACACATTAAGGAAAGCATGCATTATTATATAATTTTAGATGTAGAGATGTCATTTTAAACCTGTTCATGACACTAGATGAAAAGTTAAGGGATTACCAAAGTTTGTCAATAGTTGTACGGACATTCCACTTAAACCTAGAAATGTGAACCTCAAGGTGGTGCAAAAGGGGAAACCAGATGACTAAAATCAGTGGGATATCCTCTGATAACTACAAATGTATCTGCACAAAATTTTGGGCCGTCAGATGTTGAGATACTTCTCTGGAAAGTAAAATCTTTGGGGTAAAAGTCATCAGGATTCCTCCTCTGGGGGCAACAAACCGATTAAAATTACATGGCAATGCATACTGCAGATCAACAGCCATTTTAATTACAGACTAAAAAGAAGCCTTGATATTCGTACCTCCTTATGTCACCCTCTACACTTCTTGCCCTCCTTCAGCCTCAACTCGTTTATCACCTTCTGCTCTCACCCTCTTTCTCTATTTCACGATGCATCCTGTTATCAGTCAGAGTGTTTGAGGGAGGCAGAGTCCTCCGCTACAGGCAGGTGTGTGCTCGCTCTGCAAGCCTGATCACTAATTCAGTGAGATCAAGGGTTATCCATTCAGGGCCCATTTATAACAATGACACTCTCTGTTTGTCAGCAGCAGTATGTCAGGCTGGCAGGCAGAGCTGGGGAGGATTTGATGCCTGTCATTCTCTGGGAGCTTCAACCTTTCACCCGTCCCTGCAACAAACAAGTACTAATTATTGTTTTCAGACAGATTGTTTGCACCCATAATTTAACAAAAGTTTGCAGAGAGTCTGCCAGCTAAAACTTACTTCTACCTGCTGTTTGTCATAAATAGCCCTATTTACTCATACTATAATGATAATGATATTTAGAGGCTGCAGCGTGTTTCACATTTTGAATTTCGCAGTGCAAGTTTAATGCAGTCACTGTGACTGCAGGTGTGTTCGTGTTCACGCAGGTGGAGCAGCTTGTGAATCATGGGGGCAACATCTGCAGAACATAATGTTAATACAGAGTTATACTTAAAGCCATAGCTCACATGGCATAGGTCATGTTGTTTTTTCCTTCCAGCGTTCCTCCACATAAAATGGATGATTCAAAAAATGAGCAAATCCAGTCCGATGCTTTGTGTTATGTTTAGTCGAAACATTGATAAACAAAAACTCAAATAAATATGGTTTGATCAAATAATGCAGAATCTCCCTTTTCTCTGCACAAGCTATTTTT
>JAQFJA010006728.1:0-10042 GCA_029874485.1 Naso brachycentron | reverse complement strand
TGAACATGAATGGAGGGAGATGGCTGCTCTTTTAGGCTGTTTGAATGGTTTCATGACTTCCATTTATTTGTACAGACCAACCCAAACTCTTACCCTAACCCTAACCTTAACCAGTTTATGCCTCATCCTAACCTTAACCTGACCCCAATTCATACTTTACCTCTAAACTTGGCACCGCACTGCTGTTCTGCCGGCCTGTTGGTGCATCTCACAACATGCGGGTGGAACAGTGAGCCGTCGGAACAATGAGCGGACCTCCTTTATTTTACCTTAGTGGATTCCTGTTCAGTCTGTGCCACTTGGAAATTGACAGCCTAAGTTAAAATGAAACTCGTACATTATTGCAAGATAATAACAAAAAAGTTGTTAGGCTACCACGCACTTGAATACACATGAAGATAAGAATATGCGTGTTGTACTGAGGTCATGTATGTAATCTTAATGCGAGATAATATAAATGAAATTCATAATATTTCTTTTAAGAATTTAATAATAATTTAAATTTAATATCATCTGTCATCTGTCAGCAACGTCTTCACCCAAGAGATATCCTTCAATACATCTAGAAGCCAAACACTCTTAATGTCCTTTACTGTGTTAGGGAACTTTCTCCCAATTTTTGTCAAAACTTGACTCTCATGTTACTCATTAGAGTTTTTAAAGTTGTCTGCAAACAAAATTATTTTAAATTGTCTTATACAAAATGTAGTTCTAAAGTTAGTTTTTAAAAAAAAAAAAGCTGACAGTGATGTTCACATGTCAGTTGGGAGGGGAATTTTTGGTAAAACATCAAATGCACTAACCTTGTCCTCCTCTTACATACTGTAGTTATTGACTTCACATGTATTACCCATGCTTTTGTGTGTTGAAGTTACATTTGGTGTCTGTACAGAGTGCACAGTTAAACTGTCAAATGTCCTCTCTAAAAAATAGATATTACAAGGCACTCTTAGCTGTTTTTGGTATTTACACAGATTTTTATTCTAGTTTTAATTACAGATTTGACTTGAAAAAATGTAAACCGACCTGCAGATCAGGGAGAGGTATGACTGTTTCATCATCTCATTAATGAACTTCAAATTAATACTGCGATTGTGAAGTTATATGAGAATCCCGATAGTTTGGTTGAGGTGGACTTCACTCATTTAAGTTACAGAGCACTGAATAGCTGCCAACTCCCTCACAAGTGCACGCACACACACACATATATACATATTTGCAGCAAAATATGACAAAGTTTGTTACCTCTGCCACCCCCTGCGCGAGGTAAGATCAAGAGCGATTGACAGAGAGAGAGAGAGAGAGCACTGGAGAGGAGAGCAAGGGTGGAAAGTTTGAATGACAGAAAAATGTTATTTTTTGGTTGTTTCACAGCAGATTAGGAGCTGAATACTGTGTAGGCAGACACTCTTAATTTCAGTGTCATTTTTCTCCTCTGCATATCTCCTTCCAATTTAACGTTATTTAATTGTCTATGTCGATCTAAGTGGTGGACGCATTGCTGAGGAGTCAGCTTCAGGGCTCTGTTTAGTCAAGCAGGCTATTTGCCTCTTACCACAATCATGGTGGGTCAGAATCTCAATCACAACACAACATAACAATATCTATGTGATTATTTAACAGCTTGTGGAGACATATTTAACTTTCGGTTGTCTCGCTTAGCGAGACTTCTCTCCATACTCACTCCACAGTAGGCGAAACGCCCCCTGGTGACGTAGTGATTGTTCACACGGATTAATTTGAAAAACAACCGATGAGGACAGAGTAATGACTGTCTGATCAATCATGAAATTCCGTCGCCTCACTCATACACTCACTCACTTAGTGACAAACAAATTTGTAGGGCTTGCCTGCCTCTGTGGTCCAGCTAAAAAGCAGTATATTAAAAAATTTGTTACACCAAAACTCTAGCAGAAACACAAAGTGCAAGTTAACTGTCTCAAGCTTAACATGGCGGCGCGGTCGGACGCAGCAGCCAAGCGCTCTCATCTTACGATGCTGAAAGAGATGCTGCTGAAATGACGTTTCATTGTGACCACAATGACAATAAAGTTCTATTCTGTTCTATTCTATTCTATTCAATGCAGGTGCTCACTTTTTTTTTGGAGCAAGAAGCAGGTCAACAAGGAACATAGTGCCCTCTGCACTTTCTCTGTCTTGCTGAGCAGCCATTTCAACAATAATGTATGTCAAAGGAAGACAGAAACATGATCAGACAAAAGAATAAATGAGACCACAGTGAAGGTGGAATTTTCATGGTGGGGAAAAAGCAAAGAGGCATGTGTAGATGGTTTGGACAGGGAGAGAAAGTTGAAATAAAGAAATAAGATTTAGAAATAAGAAGACAGCGGCTTCTCGAGTTGGATGAATGAGAAAGACAGAGTGAGTGTGCGAACGAGAGAGAGTGCTTGTATGTTTGAGAGAGTGTATGGGGTGTATGTGTGTGTGTGTGTGTGTGTGTACGCGTGTTTTTGAGTGAGAGAGCAAGAGAATGCTTGTTTGTGAGCGATAATAAAGGTCAGCTCTTCAAAGAGCTGTTGGTTCGTTGTTTAAAAAAGTCAGGTAGGGTATTCAAGGGTGGGATACAACAGGATCTGTAGGACAAAGGAAATAATTAAAACACAGTTATTTCTCTTGCAGCAAGACTTCCTGGATTTCTCATATTAAGCCGTAAATGCAGAACTGTAACAGAAGACAAACAAGACAATGGTGTAAAGCTGAATGCTGCATAATAAAAATTTCTCTTTAACCATCCATATTTAGTCATCTTCAAAATTACAATTAATATCTACTAAACTTAGCTGAATAACTGACATAAACTCAATATATTGTTTAGCCAACATGATCATTCACTTGTCACTATAAGCTTGTGGCAGTATTATTAACTTGTGGCAGGAATGTGTAACATTAAGCCTCCTACTCCCACTTCACTAAAAACCTTTGCTGCCCTCGAGAACTACTTAATACATCATCACTAACATGCAGTCCCTGCAGCTTGATGTGACAGATTAATTTGTTGAATATTTGAAAGTCCTCCAATATGAACAGAACAACACCGTAGAAAAGATCCACAGTACATATACAACATTTAAGGTTGAATACAGGCTGCAACTATGTAACAAAATTTTAATGGACCTTGGCCAAACTGCTCAACGCTAACATTACAGTAAAAAAAAATGTGACCCAACCAGAACAGAGGGGTTCTGTAATGTTAGGTTCAAGGGTAGTTTCACACTTGGGGCCCAGGAGTGTACTCGATGCATAGCTGTTGTTGCCTAGCAACCATGGCAGTTCATTTACATGCACATAAAGAGGGCGCCAAAAATTTTAGTTTGATTTTTAAATACTTATTTAAAAACATATTCCTGTACTGCCACTGCTTCGTCCAGTACCTTAGCTTGGAGAAAAAATAAGTGGTTGCTTTTCCTTTTTCTTTGTGTCCATTGAAAGGCTGCAAACCAGCTAGGTGCATTCTGCTGCAATTTTACTCATGTTCAAAATAAATAGATTGTTAATTCAAAAAGGGTTGTTGGTATATATGTGAGATTACATGCCAAATAAGTCAGTGTTTTTTTTCCAGTTAAGTGCCCCTGTAGGATGATACTGTAAAATGCGGTATGGTGGTTAGTTGGTCTGTGCACTCTGATGCTGTTTAACCAATAGGGCAAAACGTTGACACCCACGTAACACAGAAACCAGCGGTGTTAAGGTGTTAAAGGCTGATATGTGTCTAAACGGTATGCAGTTCTTGTTATTCTACAGCATTTGTTTAACTGTAATGGCTTCAAGAGATAAAATTTTTCTTTTATCCTTTTTCTATGTTGAGTGCAGTGCTTAAGTAGGCTATCTTATAAGAAAATCCAAGGCATACATTCTCAAAACACCTCAACATAATTTTTACTTAGAATATTTATTTTATTAATTTATTTTTTATTTTTACCTAGAATATTTATTTAACACTGAGATATTTGTCTTGTATCAATGTGATATTTATTGCTCAGCATGACACCAGTCAACTAGCTAATCTGGAGTCAAGTTTGAAAATCTAGTAGTAACAGTAGGGTCTAAAATTACAGTTTGTATCCTTTAGTATTGACTGTTGTAAGACACTTGTGAACAACTCACATCTGTTTGATTCGATTAGTCTCTCTTCTTTGTGTTTGTTCATTTTATGTTTTTGTATTTTCCCATCCCTCTTCTTTCCATAAATGTTCTGGCTCCAAAAAGATGGCAGTGGCAATAATGCTAAACTCAAGGCTTTAAAACTGTACTCCACCACCCAGTGGGTGACATCAGAAGCACCATTTACACTGCCTTTTCACGGCAAGTCTCGTGTGCCTATTCTCCACTTCGCCGTCTGGATAAGAGTTACAGGGGCAGATTGAGAGGCCAGTTTCAGTCATTGTTGCCTCTGATCCGCCTCCAGAGGTTTTACCTTGTAATAACTTGTTTTTATTTGTGTGGTGCAGCAGAGGCTTTTACCTATAAAGAGGAAGAGGAAGCTGACACTGACGCTGTTGTACACTGTTAGACATTTTATTGTATTTTTACAGTAACTTACTTTTTACAGTAACTTACTGTTGCCAGTAAGTTACTGTAATTACCACCTTACAGTATCCATACTGTAATGATGTTTTACAGTAAATAAGCTTTACTGTGTTTGTTTTGCAGTAAAACTGCTTATACTGTAAGTGCATTTTACAGTTACACAGTGTTACCGCGAGTATTCTTTACAGTATCTCTACCATATAAATGGTATAATACTGTATGTTGATACCGTAATGAGGTTTTACAGTATATTTATTATAATAGGTAGGTAGGTATTATAGGTTACAGTACTTGACGCACACAGTTGCAGTGATACAGACACACTCTCTCTTTTTTTTAATACTTTATTACAAAGCTTCATAGTTTACGTGTGTGTGTGAGTGTGTGAGCTGCCTGCCAAGGGGCTTTATGTTCAAGCTGCAGTTAGCTCCACTTCCACTGTGTGTGTGTGAGAGAGACATTACTGAAAATAACAAAGGCATGAAGCAGGAGAAAAAAAAAGGAAACAGCCAAGCACACAAAAATTAAAGGCATGGCTATTAACAATAACAAATTGAACTGAAAAAGTCAATCAAATTAAAGATATCAATAGGAACTCCCAATCCCCCACCAACCCACATGCACGCACACACACAGGCACACAAGCACATAAAAATACAATAAAATATCAAACAGTATGTTGTTGAACAGGTCAATAAAATGCAATTTCATAGTAGAGAACATCATGAAAACACCAACTTTGACTTAATACTTGCACACACACACTCTGTCCCTGTTGTTCCTCACAGTCACTCAGCAAAACCTGTGTTTAAGATATTGCCACCTCTCTTTTCCTTCCTTCTCTCATCTCCTTCTCTCTCCAGTTCCTTCCTCCTCTTACACCTCCTCCTCTCTCTCCTTCCTTCTCCACACAAACACTCAGTCCCTCTCGTTCCCCAGTCTCTTCTTCCTTCTCCTCCTCCTTCTCTCGTCTCCTTCTCTCTCCATCTCCTTCTTCATCTCTCCTTTACCTCCTCCTCATCTTGTGTTGAGCTGTGAAGAAATAGAGGGGCAACAAGGTCATTAGATGGTAGGCAGTGGTAATATCACTGATACAAGTGTTGATACAAGTATCAGTAAAAAAGTAGAGTTTGCAGGGTGGGTTGCTGATAAATTTCGGTTTAACCATTTAGAAATAGCTAATCTTCACACCGATTGGCTCATTTGCTGTTGTATGTCACAGAGACACATCAGCAGAAACGAGAGACTTTTGCATATCCAGTTAAAAGTTCCTTGTTGGGGGTTCAATACAGTTGTGTATTGTTGTGGCCGATTAAGAAAGGATGCCATTAAAACTCCTGAGCATAGAATTTACACTGGAGAAACAAAATAATAAAAAAACAAACAAAAAATATTCTTACCTAATTGGAAGTTCTCCATTCAAATTCTGCAAGCTGCTGGAGGAAGGTGGTGACACGCGGGCTGACGGCTGTCACCTTCCTCTTCACAAGATTCCCAGTCTTCCGGCTTGTGCCCACTTTGGCAGGGCATTTGGTTCCCATGTCTGCATTTACTCTCACAAAGAACCTATTAAGAATAGTAGCACAAGCATCTGTCATTTGGTCCTTCATTTGCAGTAAAATAATTTTTTCATGTTAATAGTACAGTCAGACAATTATGGATTGAGTGTAACATTTATCTAGAATCAGAGCCTCTATCGAACACGTCTAAACTGTCACTGTTGATGGAAAAACTTCAATGATAGGCAGAAACTTTTACAGTTGAACCACAGCTATAACAGTAATCCAGGCAATACTGTACTAACGTAGGCGGGAAAAGACTCAATAGATGAAAATGAAATAGAAGTTATGAACATCAGCACTCTGACTGTTTTTTTTCTTCCTTTTTTTTCTTTTTTTTTTCGAGCACAACTGACAGGACGTTTCGGAGAGAAAAAAAGGAGGGAACGGACCGGACAGTTAGTGACGTGAAGTCACACAAGGTCAACGTCGCTGAAACTACAACCATTTAAAAAAAAAAAAAAAAAAAAAAGACTGAAACCGTTTAGATTCAACTAAAACAAGGGGGTAGGATTTACTTCACTTCTGAGATAACGTTTAGTTGTAAGCCAACGATTAAACACAGTAAAGCACAGAGAACAGACGTTTATTAGAGAGAGAGAAAAAAGGAACCCGACTGTTACATTAGCTTCACACAACGCCAACGTCTATGACTAAAACCATAGCTGAAACAAGAAAAAAGAGGATGGGATTTACTTTACTTACAATATAACTTTTATATAATTCCATCGATTAAACACAGTAAAGCACAGAAAACAGACGTTTTAGTGAGAAAAAAAAATGTGAACGGCGGCCGGACCGTTAGCGACACCACATCACGTCGACCTCACCAACTACGACTGAAACCGTTAATATGTAAATTTTCACAAGAAACAAGAGAATAGGATTTACTTTACCTAAGACGTAACTTTTAGTGAAATACAATAAAACACCGTGTAGCACCTACCGTGTCATGTAGGCTACTGCCTGTCCTGTGGTCCTCTGAAACCTGCCGGTTCGTTAACGTTAAACTGCTGAAAGCATAAAGTGTAACATCTCTGGTGCTACTTCCTGTGTTATTTCAGATTAAAAGCTGAGCAGTGCTCTATGCAGCGGACGACACTTACTTTGAAAGCCAGACGCTGCAGACAGGGAAAAACTTTCCGCGTTCCTGGTGAATTGATAGCCTAGTTATATTTGATAGAGACCAAAACACAAAGTACTTACCTCGAACCAGTGAAGTCTTCTTCAGAATCTGACAGTAATCAGGAGTTGTATAAAATAAAATAAATGCAAAAGCCTGGGAAAAAAATACTGGAAAATGTGCTTTAAAAAAAACCTCCATGTATGTTTTCTTCTCTTTTTTCTTTTTTTTAAATGAATGTAGTTGTAGGAAATAATCGGAAATAAATAAAGTTTTCCCTACCTGTGTCTAAATCTACCGATATGACAGGCCTACAGTAGCATTACTGTAAAGGCCAACAGTAAGTTACTGTATTTTCAAAAAATACAGTAAGTAACTGTAAATAAAGGCGCGTTACCCACAATACTATGCAAATTACAGTAAGTTGCTGTAAATAAATTTTGTGGTAGGGTTACTGGGTATTTTGTGGTATTTTACTGTAAAAATTACAGCAAAGGCTAACAGTGTAGCTACGTCTGGCTGTAACAGGAAGTTACAGACACTGCGGCAAATCCGGTCAATTTCAATATAAAACACCCTGTGCAGATAGTTTTGTCTTACTAAATCACCTACGGTGAGCTATGGCATATAAATGTATGCGCACATCAACAGCGTTTTTCTCGCCTGAATCAGGAAGCAAAAATACAGATGGGAGAGGAGGATGACGCTATGGTGAAATTTTTGTACTGAACTCGAACCAAACTGTGACGTCTTAACCAAGGTGTGAACCGAACCGTGGCTTCTGTGTACTGTGACACCCCTAATAACTACAGTCTTTTTTAGTTGCTGTCTAAGTAGCACACAGCAACAATAGTTACTGCCAACTGTGCAACAACTGCCATCTGTTTATGTAGTGACCTAAGGTAGCGCCAGCAAATTAAATGATTAATTTCATGTATAGAAGATTTATTCATCCAGTGTCAGGTCTTTTTGGCTGATGTTAATGCAATTCCTTAGACTTGACAGAGGTTTTGCTGAGACCCGATGCTTTCTCATCTGATGTCTGACCTGACTTTGACAGCTGACAGTGTCCCAATACAAACACCATAAGCTAGTTCGGTTATCAGGACTAACCTCCTTCAAACTTATCTCTCCTTTCTGCTTACCTCTTCCGGCTCCATCCAAAGAATTTTCTAATGTCCATCTACAGGAGCCAATAATGTTGAAGTCAAAATAACATTGTAGGTATTATTTAGGAACTTACCTTAGTGTCATTTTCATAGCCTACCTACCTGACTCACCTGCCGAAACCTGGACTTACATGTGCGCGCTACAAAGGCTATTCGTAGTGCTTGTCTCCCGTTGTTAGTTCAGTGACCGTTGGAAAGTTTTTATCCCAACTCAAATTTATACTGCCGCACGTGCCCCAGCAAAATGGGTCTGAAGAAGGCCGTCTTCCAGAATACAGATTCAAAAATTTAAAGTCATCGAAAAGTAATTACTAAAGGTTGCTTTTATGTCATCTGCGAAACTTAGTAAATCATCTGCAGTTACAGGACAATTTTTAAAAAAACAACAACAAACAAACAAAAAAACCCCCATGGTGTCTACAGTTGGTAAATAAACGGAAATATTTATTTTCGTCCTGATGCTGTCGTGCTGAGGCTTTTCTTTTTCTTTCTTTCTTGTTGTTTTTTTTTTTTCCTCCCTGAGAGGAGCTTTTGATTTTGGTGAATTAAAGTGTCCTGCTGGAGTTAAACCCTAGTCAATGAATCTTCAGATATGATGTAGTTTTAAAACATTAGAGACCCCATGACATGGATGTCAGAGTGCCATTTATTCCTGTGAAATTACGAATTTCCTGTAAAAACAATAAGCTAGGGTAAGACATGTCGCAGATAATGATTGGCGTTTAGAGCAGCCAATCGTGCTGAATGTCCCCACGAAGTTTAAATTTGACAGCAGCTAGCAGCGTAAACATGGAAAACAGTCACGAGGAGAGCCTTCTCTCTGCTGTGGAGGACTTCTTGCCACAACCATCGCCAAATCAGCCGATTTTAGTGACTCAGACAAAGAATTAAATGGGACACAAAATTAATATACGCCCCCGAGAGCAGGATGAGTCATCAACATTTTTAAAACACTTTCCAGGAAATGTTTAACTGTAAAATAAAATGAATCAAAACTGCAAAACTACTTTTTGTCATCTAGGCAAGGATAACAGCAACGCATATCTGATTAAAAAAACGTAAAATTGAATTTCATTCTTCAAACCTGATTTAGACCATCAAACTCAGATTGAAACATAAAACTTAGATTGAGATGTGTGTTTTGTCCAACTGGTGTAGCCATAGCTGGCTGTCCAAGATGGTGGACCTTTTCGTGCACGCATGACTCAGGACTCTCATCGGTTACTGACAGGCACGATGGCAACTGGCCTCCCCAGCATGACAAAGATCCACTACCAGCACATGTGCAAAATGCATGAGTTGCATGCCTGAAATAACATACATCGCTCCCCAACTCCCCTACTCACCCGCACCCTATGTACGAGTTTCACAAGTTTAAGATCCATGGCAACTCAGGTTCAGAACTTTCTGATCTCTGAGTTTTTGAGCACATCTCATTATCATTTACTGCAAAGTCTGAGCTGGAACTTGGATGATTACTTACAAAAGGGTTTTTTTTGGTGAAATACTGTGACAGTGTTTCCATCACTGTTATCATCATTGCTTCATTGACTCCTAATCTTTCCTGTCCACTGAGTAATTTGAAGCCTTTTCTTAAAATAACATCCATGCAGCCAAATGATATATCAGATCCTATTAATAGT
>JAQFJA010006669.1:0-18335 GCA_029874485.1 Naso brachycentron | reverse complement strand
GTTTTAAAAAAAATAAAAATAAGATCAGCTCCATGAACCAGAATGAGGACAAATCGGATGTCTACTTTGCTTCCAGTTGCAGTTTCTCTCATGGATGTTAAATGCTGATTAAATGTGAATGCAAAAAACAGCTGAACTCTATTTCTGGAATTGTTTTTTTCTTTAAGAAAAAACAAAAACAAAAACAGATACAAATTAGATGGATATTTATTATAAACAGATATTAGATAGAGGAATGTTTATAAGTTAGTATGATTGATTGACGAGCACCCGCCTGCTTCACTCATCAGTGTGAGTTGTGTTCAGGGTTTGTGAGTGATGTTACACACACTGAAGTCTGTTGTTCTTCCCGAGTCCTTTTCTTCTTTTAACACATTTGTTTACCCCAAATAATTATTTTTGTCTTGTACTCTTTTAAAAACAGTAGTAACAGAATATTCATATGACACCCAGAACTGCTGCGATTAATTTGAATAATCAATTAATCAATCGTTAGAAAAATCAATTGCCAACTATTTTGATAATCGATTAATTGTTTAGGTCAGGAAAAAAATTGCTGGTTTAGCCTCTTACATGTAAGGATTTGCTGCTTTCTTGTGTCATTCATGAAAATAAATGAGGAGTGTTTGTGTTTGAAGCAGTTTGAAGACGTCACATTAGGCTCTGGGAAATTAAGATGAGAATTTTTGGCACTTCTCTGACATTTCATGAGATAAAACAATCAATTAATTATAAAAATAATCAGCAGATTAATCGATAATGAATATAATTGATAGATGCCGCCCTAATGACACCAAACAAAATCATGATCATGCATCAAACATTGTAAAGGAAAGTCCAAAAATGTTCGTCTGGGTCATCTTTACCAGTTCTTCTTAAATGCAGACCTTTTTTTTGGCTTTGTTTCAAATAAAATGCTGATATAAACACTGAACCATCAGCAGGACGGATGTTTGTTTTCAGACAGAGAGATGCGCTTTTAATAGGCCCACATGCTTTGCTGGTTTTCTTTCATTTATTATCAAACAGCAGCTCATGTCAGTGACTGGAATGTAATAATGAATCCTGATTCCATGAGAGGCACAAACTGAAGCGTTGAGTATTTTCTGAATGACACCTTGTTGTGTCCTCTGTTGCCTCTGTGGAACAATTAGCGAAACACTTTTAAACCCAAAGTGATAAAACAGGATTTATGGATGTTTGTTAATAGCTATATTACATTAGACACAGTCATTTTGCTCTGTGTGCGTCTGCGTGTGGGTGCGTGTGTGTGTGTTCGGGACCATGTCTCCTCACAGTGTTAACGGGTCAGCCCTCTGTAACTCCACCTGTGGTTGGCTGACAGCTCACACAGAGGCGATGCAAGGCTGATTCTCACATCCAATCAGAGCATGGCTCAGCTCAGCATTGTGCATAGCAACCAGGACGCTGTCGCTAGGGAAAAAAGAAGCCAAAAGGAGAGACGCTGTGTCAGCTTCACAGCCATCTCAAAGGACTGGGTCAGTCAACTGAAATCTTAAACTGCTGTTTCCTTGTAGTTTTAATTCAGCACAGTGGAATAAAATGCACATATTTATGTTAGAGAAATATCAGCCTCTGAGCTGATTTAAGCTCTTTCATAAACAAAACACCTCTTTCACAATTTGGAAGCTTCCAACAAACAGACAGACATAGATAACGGGATTTTAGCTTAGATGCAGCCAAGAAAAATAGCAGGTGGACCGTCTGGTAGAGAGTCAAAGGACACTGTTGGATATTTTCTTCCTTTCTGTGTATTTTCTGCCAGAACAGTTGACTCTGAACAGACGAGCGGCCTGCAGCTCAGACTGAGCGGAGGTCAAACTGAAGCTGTACGACAAACCTCCAGCATCAGCTCTGCACTGAGCATCACTTAAAATGATCTTTACCTTTTCCACATTAAAAGAAGCATCCGACTCTACATCTGACTTGTCTCCATCAGCAGAGATCGTCTCTATCTTCTACATCATTCAAAAGTGACCATGTGTTACTTTAGTAGATGTCAGGCTGCATTTTTAAAGCCCATTCACTGCCATTCATGTTGAAACAGGTAATAGAAACACTATAGGACAGGTGAAAGTTGCTAGCTACAGGTAATTCACCCTTCTAAAGAGAACGTCTGTGTTTATTTGTTCACAAATCACAGAGAGAGAGAGAGAGAGAGAGAGAGAGAGAGAGTTATTATTTAAGTTATTCTGCCTGGAAAAATAGTTCCTTCCAAGTGCTGCCTTCCTAGCTGGAATATTAGCGTGAAGAAGGGTTTTGACACAGATGTTCTTTTGAACTAACATTGTTACACGTTTTCAGCTGCTTTCTGTTATGAGTGGAAATCGCCAGAGGCCCCTCGATATGATGTCATCACGATATAGCGATATGTTGGGTATTGCGAAATCATATACTGTGATTCTCACTGATTTCTCACTTTTTTGAACTGCAAATCATTTTTCCAAAGTAAAACTCTGTCAGCATCATCTGTTTCATCCAATATGATACAGCTTTCAGTCTATTCATCTCCCTTTAACCATTTTTTATTGCATTTTTGAGTACCTCACCAGTGAGCACTTAGCACCATCTAGTGGAGTGAAAACTCAATTGATTTTTATTATTCTGTTATACAAAAAGGTGAGTTTGTATTTGCAACACTCATTAAGAATTTGTTTAATAAGATATCGATACTTGGTATCTATGAATCAGTGCAATACTGTCATGCAAAGTACTGCATTATTACGACGTATCAATTTTTTACCCCAACCCTATTAAACATGCATATGGATACAGATGCGGCCCTCCGTCCGGACCCTGCGCTCATGCCTGTTCACTGGAAGCTTACAGATGCTGATGAAACAGAGTCGTATCTTCAACCACTGCCAGAAATCTTGGGGGCAGTGTAGACAATAGTTCAAGCTTGACCAGAGCAGTACACAGCCAAAGAAGAAGAATAACAGTGACGGTCCACATTTCTTGATGTATTTATTGGCCTCACAATCAACGCCGTTAACAGCGCTGCCTCTTCTTATGATCCTTTCTCAAAAGGTTTATGATAACCATCACCCCCAGCATCGCCATGTTTGTTGTTGTTGTTGTCTGCGAAACAGTGTACATTACAGTATCTATAAAATATGTAAAGGGAGCATAAATAGGCCTTAACACCTTCTTTCCACATATGTATGTGACTGGTGTCCATAGTTATGTAAAATTAAGAATAATGCTCCCCAGTGTCCAATGCAAGGAAACGCATTTTTTTTGCGGATGGATAGAAACTCCCTTTTGAGCCATTGGTGGAAATGTCAAACTGATGAAGACAATATGACTGTATATCATGTATAACCATATTTTAGCACAATAACATTACTCACATTCATGTATTAGAACTGTATAAAATATAGAAACTCACTTGACAATCAACATAAGCAACTGATTTTTTTAAAAAGCCTGTTTGCTAGTTAGCAGCCTGTTAGCTAAGCTAGCACAGTCATATGGTCTCTCCGAAACCCACGATAAAAGTTCAATTTATTTTAATGTACATGAGGCAAATTCCACATCGAAATATTATGGAGGGGAGGAGTCAGCAAGCACATCGGATATCATAAAGATTCCCATAAAACTAAGTGAACTTCCGGTTGCGTAAGCAGAAATGAGACGTAAGAGACAAATCGTGTATGGAAACAACAGGTGACCCTGAAGATCAATCAGTCAGAGTCACTTAGTTTTAGGTCAATTAGTTTTAAGATGTGTTACTTTATGAATATTGTCTCCTTCTACCATGAACTTTTTAATCAACCCTTAGTTTGGTGTTATCAGCCTATTAAAAATTAAAATTCGAAAACTCTGCTTTTAGTGTGCATGAATCACCCTGGCAGACTAAGCTGAAAACTACAAATCTGAGTTTATTAAAAACTGAAGTGATACCCCCCGCAGCAGAAACAATAATGTGTCTCCCCATGGAGAGAGACGCTGTGCACGTTTACGCATGAGAAACAGGATTTACTGATTAATTAAATCTCCTGACACACCAACAACATCTGTCCGACTCTAATGTTAATTAATGTTACCCATGAAAAACAACTACTTGGCCAACAATTTCCAGGTCAACCACGACCATAACAAGTAAATTAGTCACCTAATCAACTAACAAAGTGGCAAGCCCTGTTTGATTAAACCTAAATAGATACGTCAGCTCTAAAATAACCTTAAATTGACACTTAAATGTCGGCAGAAATGGTTGGTAAGAAAGAATCTACTAATCTATCCATCTAGCAAACATTTTGTCAGGAAGCTGATGGGAATTTACCAAGGAAAATACGCTATAATTAAGCAATTCATGAACTTCACTGATTTCTACTAGCAACCAAAAGGAAAATATTAACACTGACTGACTTTACCACCTTCTAAATGAGCTTCCCTTTCATTCTGAATAAAAAAGGTTTAAAAATAAATGTCTAATTAAAGCTGCTGTTGGTAACTTTGGGGTAAATGTCAATAATGTTTTGTGTTCTATTTGGAAAAAATGTCACAGTACCTTAAAGGAACTAGGGGCAGGATTAAGAAATAAGACTCAATAGCGACACGACGTCGGTAAGGGTAACTGCAGCCAGAGCACGGGAGCGCGCGTGAACTCTTCACAGCGGTGCAGCTGAGGCTGTGACACCTCGATTTGGTCAAAAAAACCTCAAAATAAAATATAATTTCATGTAGACTGATCGGTTCATTGTAAAACATTTATGTAATGTGGTGATTTGTGTACATACAGAGCCCCGAGGCAGCGCTGCCCTTCTGTTCAGCCTACACACATAAGTTTCACTTTTCATTCAAACAAACGCGACCGCCACGGTTACACTTCATCAATGAGACCAACGTTTATCTCCTAAAAAGAATTACCAGTAACCATCCGGCGGTGAAACCTCTAATGGTGATTCGGCTCGTTTTACCAGGATGACGATGCAGCAGGAAATTCGGTCCCGAATTGCAGCGCATTATGCAGCACACAGCCTGTTAAAGGCAATGGAGAGATATGTGGGTGGGCTCATTCTTTTTGGTTTTTAACGCTTCATCACCCATTAGCATTAAAAAACTGAACATACATGTGTATTCTTTCACAAATCCCGCCCCATGTCCCTTTAATGAATTTGAAATCAGAACACTCATCTTCCTGATAGACAATCTGTCGACTACACCTCCATCTGAATGGGGGGAGGTGTGTCAGTCACCAGATGTTTCCGTGGAGATCAAGATCGCCGTCGAGCTACTGTGGTCTCATCTGGTGATACTGTACGCTGGCAATCGGAAGCTGCTGCTGTGTAATCTGCAACTGTTCTTCTCGAGACCGCAAGACTCCCTCCGCCTGTGTCCGAGCGTGCTTAGAGCTGCACTGTTTCTCCACGGTAAACATGACCCATTTTATCGGTGCACCGAGCGTGACCGAAGGCGACGGTTTTCTAAAAACAGTCCTGTCGCGCAACTCGACTCGGACCCCCGGCCCAACAGTAGCGTTGCGTCGAGGGTCAGCACAGCTGGCAACCACCTGCGTGGGGCTCAAATGTCCCGCCTTTGCTGGCTGGCGGCCCTGTGGATCCTCGACATCGAGTGCAACAAGGACACCCTTCGCTGGATTTACAAACCTGAACCGCACAGAGCCTAGCCCGAACGTCAAGGGTCAGAGAGCCACGCATCCTCTCTCCACACACCACATGAACTGATAAGGGATGCGGGTAGCTGTGTGGTGCGGCTTAACAACAATGTGCTCCTCCACGTGTTACACATAAACACCGTTGGTAATCAAAAGTTTAGCGTCGCCGTCTTCTCCAAACCTCTTCGACAGTACGCACGGATACAGTCAAACACCACCAAAACCAAGCTGGTCAGCAGACTGACGTTGGTCTCTAACAAAAAGAGGCTGTGCTCCCAACATGGCTATAAAAACACGCGCATAGAGTTCTCCTCCAACCCCAGCCGCCGCGCTAACTACACCTCTAACGCCAAGTTCACATTACAGCCCTACTTCAGAGGGATATTCGAGACCATCACCTTATCGCAGGGAATCTGCATGGTGTCCACTAAACCTTTCACAGTCAGCAATGAAAATCTGACGTCTTACATATACAAAGTGGCGAATCCTTTGACTGTGGTGATCCGCATGAAGAACACCAAGTAGCATTTCCACACACCCTTCTTCTTCTTATCTGTCAATGTGACAGGAATGGAAAGCAGACACCACCATTGTTCTCCTCCATGTCTATCAACTCGCAGAAAGTGGGCAATGTAGCCAAGGAGCTGCCGAGGGCTTTGGGTAAAGTGGCGAATTTGGTGGAGATACACGTTCACCTCAACAGACTGTGTTGCGAGCTGGCTCAGGAGCGGTGAGGCATGTTGACGTCGAGGGAGAAGATTTGCGTGGTCTACCTCACCGAGACCTACTTCATACACGTCAAAGATCGCAGCCACCCCAGGTACTGGCCTGGCTACTGAGAGGCCGTCAGAGGCGCATTCATCGAGCGTTACCGTAGGTAACCGTTGGTTCTCACCAATTACCATCTTAAGAACCCAGAGTTTATTCACTTGGTGCCCTGGCTCCTCGACAACCCGAGCGCTGTGAATGACAAAATGATAGCAGTGCACGAGGCCTACCTCAGAGAAGAGGGTGAAGTGCATGCGAGAGTTGAGCTGATTGCCATCATGGTCAATCACATCAACCAAAATCCCGACTGCCACCCACCTTGCGGATTCCCCAGCCTCAACGATATTGATTTTGATCACCTCGGATACAGTGAGGAGACGTTGTGGTACACCTTAATCAAAAAGCCCTGCAACATGACAGACACACACAACATACCATCTGTGGCCAGGGCAGCGGTCACATCAAGTAAATCTCACGTCAGACATATTTAAGAGATGGACTATCACGCACGATGAGTAGAGCTGGCTTCTTTCAACAGCATCCATGTCAAGCTACAACTCCATCACGGCATGCCCCGTGGCATCCTCCTCGGCAGCTTCGAGAGTGTCAATTTTGAGGGTATGGGATATAGTAAACCGACACTTTGACTCGCTACTAGCAAAGGCCGACCCTTGCCACAAGGAGCAAAGCTGAGACAAACATACACTCACAGGTCAAGGAGCTGAAAGACATCATAGCATCTTCTAGCAGGCGAATGAAGATGATAGAGGATTACGTGGCGGAACTGCAGCAACAGGAGACAATTGCCATTGACATCAACGATCCACAGTGTCAGACAACCTCCTCGAACATGTTAGGAGAATGGCATTTCCTATACACGGAAAACAACAACGTGTTTGGCTACATGAAGCTAATCCCAGAGACAGTCTCGGTTACTAATCGACACAATCCCAGCGAGGGACCCACTTCCCGCAAAAGAGCCAAATTCACTCTGAGAGGTGCTGAGAGAGGCGAACGAGTGCTCAGCTGACGATTCCACTCAGCCAGACTGTGACGGCGACTACGTAGTGTGTCCCTGCTGTCACATATCGTTTAAGTCGTCCCACTTTTGGAGGCATGCTTTGTTTGAGATCGCAGAATAGGGTAATAGAGTGGCAGCATGGCCGTCGCTGAATCGCACAGAGACACCTAGGTGGATAGTGAATGGCAGTTGGGCATGCAGCAACCCTATTTACAGACCGCGAACGCTAGAGTTGACGTGCGAAATCGGACAAAGTCTAGCCGAGTTGAACCTGAAACACTTCCTCTCGGACTCTGACTTTTCTCAGGCTCTCGACAGTACATTTCAGTTTTTGACCTTACAACTGAGAACCTGAACCATGTTATCCTACTCATACCAGCCAAACATGATGGTGTTGATTCCCACCCCAGCTCAACCTCCCGGGCCTCCCCAACAATCTCAGCAGGGACCTGCTAAACATGTTCACCCGGACACTTCGAGACAAGTCGACAGCAACAGAGATGTCCCTGTGTAGGCTCGTGCCATCGATGAACACGTCTTTGAGGATAAGAATGTCTCTAGCTCACCTAACAGAGCTTAGCTTGGAACCTCTTTGGATGATCAAGGGGAGAGTCCAGCTCTACTCAAAAGAGGATGATTTACGACCGCTCAATGGAGCCCTGCTTCCTCAACTCTCAGTCTCAGCTGCTGCTCTCTCAACCTCATAGAAACTGGAAAGAAGAATTACTCGGATTGATAAAGGAAGGTGTCGCAGACGATGATGACGATGATGGTGATGATGATGATGATGATGATGATGATGATGATCCAAACAACATCCTGTGAAAGGAATCCAGTGAAGACAAATGCAAGGAGGCTAGGATAAAAGCTATGCGGAAGCGCAAGCTGTGTAAAATGAATGATGATGAGGCTGCTGTTTCATCCAAGAAATGTAGACCAATAAGTGATTACACAGGTCTCAGCCGTCAACTCGATGCTCGAGAGGATGAGCATGTTGTTGTTGTTGATGATGATGATGATGATGATGGTGAGCCAAAAGAAGAAAAAGACAAGGAAAAATGTCTCAGACAAAATATTTTGCACAGAAACTTTAATGGAGGAATGCAACAAACCAAGATGCAATTGAGACATGCGAAAACGGGCAGGCGTATCAACAACACGATGAGATCTCGCCGTGTCTACAGCAAGTCAAATTCTATCTTCTCGCACAACCAAGACGGAGAAAAAACATCCCCTTGTTGCAGCGCATCTGTATCCCCACCATGCGCTCATCAATCATCAACCTCTCAAGAGATTGTCTCACACCCTGGACCTTCTGCTGTTGCCCTCGCTTCGCCTGTTCACCACGTGCCGACAGCACAACAAAGTGACGACAAGTCCACCAGCGCTTGTGTCTCTACTGCCGCGGCTCAACGTGTCAGTGAACCCGCATCGACTCGTGCTACAATCCTGTCCGAGGAGACGTTTCCGATTTTACAGCAAAGAGTCCCTTTGAGCTCTCATCCCCTTGCGCCTCATCGGAAGCCTCGGCTAGGCAACGCTGAGGGTCAGTCACGTTGCCGTTGTTTGCTGATGTAGCCCCCCCGCCCCCAGTCCATCACGATAGCACCCCTGATCTCGGTCATGTTCTTGTTCCTCTTCACATTTCACATCGGAAGGCCTTAGACCAAGCTTGTTGGCCAACGACAACCCATACGTGGCCGGGTAGAGAGACTCTCGCATGAGCATAATCTTGTTCACCGTCAGCGAATGGTCTGGCTTTCTCCCCTATAGGCTGTCAGCGAACGTTACCCCTGATGTGTTAAGCAGTGTCATCAGCATACAGTGAAAAACGTGACCGGGTGAGCCAGATTCTGATTCCCTCACGGTGTCCCTGTTGTTGTACTGGATGGTACTGTGCCTCCTGTTGAACTGACTGAAGCCGGAGAGAGCGCTCCTCCAGAAATTTGTCCACATGCTCAAAGTCTCCTCGAGGTGTGCCACGCTAACCGTGGACGGGTAGCTACACACGTGCTTAACATCGGATCCGAGCTCTGTGACGACAGGCGAAGGTGGTGCAGCGTTGCCGCTTTCGCAAAGCGGCTGTTCCAGCTGCCCTACGATGCTCTCAACCATCTGTAACAGCCCTCGATCGTCACAATCTGTCTTGAGGCGTTCCAAGGTCGAACGAGGGTGCCTGACGACCTCCCTGAGAAATCGCCTGACCAGCAGCACCTCCTTGCCCTCGGAAATCATCGAAGCCATCATCTTACTAATACTGTGTGAGACGCTGGCAGACTTGTGCTCGAAAACTGTCATCCCGACCCCCGATCTGAGGACGATCTGGGGTAGCTCCATCTTGTTCAGCCCAAACACATCTGGCTGCTGGTCACTGGCCAAGAAGCGGGATAGGTTGTCAACCAAAGGCTTGTCGAACGCATTGCCGGCGACTGAAAGTCCTGCGCGCTGCTGCTCTCCGCGGGACGAAAGCATTACATCGGCCAAGTGTGCCAACGAGGAGCCGTTTACGTCCGTGGCGGTGTATATGTGTCTCGTCTTGACCGTTAGATGAACCCTCTTGGCCAAGGAGGATATGTCGGAATCGGAGGAAGGGCAACTGTCGCAGACATAGATGAACCTGTAGAGGACCCTGTCGACCGCGGCTGTCACGAGACCCGTCTCTGTATCGTAGAACACCAGGCAAGTGGAAGCCCTGCACTTGGGAATTACCGGGCACCTGCCGTGTTCAAAGGTCTTCATCACGCCCCAAAGAGCCACAGTGGCCATCTTAAGCTCTGTCCCCTTGCTCGGGTCTCATTTGAGAGAGATGTCCCGGTCGATCCAGTCTCGAATGATCTTACACACTATGGAAACCTGCGTCTCTGGGACGGAATTGCTCATCAGCAGTTTCAGTGTGCCCGCCAGCACATCGAGCGGCACGTCCAATATCGACGGCAGAGCATGCCCGTGAGCTTCGCGTTCCTGCACCGCTTCGGACCTCGATGTTGTCTTTTCAGAGAAGGGCCAACAGCAGTCCCATGTCATTCTCACTCAGTCCAGGTGTCGTCATCTTGATGCGGTTTACATCAATCTTTGGCATCACGCGTGATACACCTTTCTTGATCCTCTGGGCAAGTTCCTCAATGTTGGTCTCGCTATTATCTGCGATGTAGCCGAGAATCCTGCCTCTGTACAGCTCTGTGTTGATACAGCTATTGTTGAAAGCTTTCATGTAGTAGTAGCAACCTTCTCTACACAGTTTGAGACTCCCGAAGCTGTTGTTGTTTGTGTTGCTGTTGTTTGAGAATACTCTCATGGTCGTCATGGCCATCACAGGAGCATGGATCATTAACTTCTTGTAAGCAAACACAGAAGTGAATGTCATCTTCTTACCAGCCTCGCTTAGAAACTGCACCTTGTTGTAGGAGACATTCTTCTCTCGCATGATCTTCTCAACCTCGCTTCTCGTGTCCCCAATCTTAGTCAGCGACTTGCATATGTAATCGGGAACGTTAGGATTGTCTGCTTTCAACCACTCCATGGGATCCAGCTGGTGAAAGTTTCCGCCAGTCCCTGGGCTACCAAAGACTGGTCCCGTCAGCTTTAGCACCTCACCAAAGGATGCTTTGAAGACATTGGTGACATCCTCATCCTTTCCGTGTCTGAACTTTGCAGCCAGAGACAAGGAGATGACTTGTTTACACAGGGTGGCGTCATTCACCCACAGAGCGTAGGTAGCATGGGCCAGCTCGGCGCTGATCAACCCTGTGATCATCATCACAGTCTGTCTAACGGTCATGGCCTGGGTGAGTGTACACATGGGCTAGGCTCCGTGGGACAAGGTTAGCTGATACTTGCTGTCATGAGTCAGAGAATCTTTGTGGACCAAGCTGTTGTATCTTGGGTCTGACAGGGTTTTAACGCAGGCCACCTCTGTGAATTCGCCAGCGTTGAACCTGTGGTTTTGAGACCCCCCCCATTGATCAACACCAACGCAAGATGCGCTGCGGTTGTGGTGAAATTCGTTCCTCTCCAGTTTGTTCAACTACAGTCAGCACTGCCCCAGTCAGTGGCATCTAGCATAATTGCGGTGGAGTGGGTAGACACTCTGACTTGGGCTAAAGTTGCCGCTACTGTAGTGACAACGACGGGGAAATCACGGCTGACAGACGAGATCGGAACGAGGCATTCATCGAAGGAGACCCTCATTATCACGTGGCCCGCTTCGGCCACGGTGTGGAAGGTGGCTACATCGACCCGGACAGACAAGTAGTTGGACCTGTACATGGCTCGGTCCAGAAAGAGTACAGCGGCGTCACAGGAAGAGGGGATGAGAAAGTCCCTGATCTCTGTAGCGGTGGTTTTGTAAGCCGGATCCCAATCCTTTAAGCCCACTGAGCCTGACACCTCACAAATGGCAATGGGGGCAGACACGGCGCTGTCTGCATTGGTTATGCCCATTTGCATGCCTCGGGAATTGCCAATGCGGAACCTGTTGCCTTCCGAGACAAAACAGTTGTCGCCTAGTTGCGTGTAACAGATGTCGATGGTCTCGGTGTCACCAAGACCCTCATAGGATAGCACACAAGTGTAAGGAGAGTTCTGAATGGCCAGGACATCTTCTGCCTCTGGCCACTTTCTAGTTGCAGCGGGTGCATATAGTGTTGTCTTCAAGACCTTGTAAGCTGCGCACTGAGGATCAGGTCCAGAGTCTGCCATTTGGTCTTTGTCGAAGTAATACTCTCTGTTTCTGCGGCTGGCATGAAGCATAATAGATATTTTGTTCAAGGGTGTGTTTGTGACAATGCGGTCCGAATACTTGAACTCGCCAGGGACCGCGACACAGGACGACCTGTCTAACCTCCTCACAAAAGCGCCAAGCATGAATTCTCCGGTGTCGAATTTTCTGAAGTCACCCGCCAAGTCTTGAAATGGTTTCCAGTGAGCATGGATCATGCCCGGGCAGTAATGGGTACACATGTCACTACTGCTGTTGTAGTTGTGAACAGTCAAAGCGAAACCGCTGCGGCTCAGGCCCTGACACCAGCCGCTCTTCACATTGCATGTGCTGACAGCGACCCAAACATAGGGAGTATAGCCATGGGGTCGTTGTTGAGAGAGCCGAATACACAAGGGAGACACAAGAGCGACAGGGCTATCAGTAGCCTCATGGTGCGTAATCTCCGCCCTCCAGGCGGTGGTAGAGGAATCCGCTGAGACCCAGGCGTTTGGTTTGTGAGCCACACTATGACAAACGTAAATAAAAATGGTCAGGGCCGGGTGATTTTTTTTTTTTATAGGCAACGCAATTTGCACGTTCAAAAGCTGTTGCATATATGGTTGATTAGTTGTGATTTTTCAATATTTTGAAATTTAAAGGTTTGCTGCACCATCATCAGGACTATTGGCTTGTTTCCAGTTGAGGACATCTGGCATTTTGATGTGTCATCTTTGCTGTCACCACCCCAGCTGGAAGTCAAATCCACAACCTCACACACCAGATACGAGCTCTTAGCTCACTGAGCTAATTGTCTGGAAATGAAGCCTGGTGCGTGGCTTCTCGAACAGACTCAGAGAGTCACCAGCCAGGCAGCAGCTGTTGAAGTGGTGGTCAATGGTCAAAATGTCGGAAATTATGCGATGGAACAAAGAATTGTGGGAGGAGATGGACTTCATAATTCGTAGTCTAAATGGACAAAAGTTTTAGCAGTATCTGGGCTACATTTTGGTGAGGTTTTTTCAAAATTGTAGCATGTACTGTTGCTTTACAGCAGAGGATTTGTGACAGAAACTCTTTCATTATCATTGTTCCTATGTTTCATCAAGGTCTGACAAGTAGATGTCAAACCAATGAACTGTTTAACAGCGTCATTGTGGACTTTGGCCATATTCTGGTCTGGAACAAACAGCAGCAGCAGCCTACCCATGTGTGTTTTGACACGGTTCATGATGTGCAGCGAAGCACAATTTGCAAGTGAGTAGGATTTGCAGATGAGGTCCACAGACATGTTCTGCATCACACCGATGACATTGTCATTCCTCAGGGTGTGAGCAAGATGAATGTTGACTTGCTCTTCTGTGAATCTGTGGTCATAAGAGTTGAGGAAAGCCTTCACCCCATGGGGCTTTAGCACTTTCATAGAATCCAATGTATTCTTGTCTAATTTGCACAAGGAGCAACTGGTACCCTCACTGTCATATTGCACGTCTATTATGGACAGGTGCTGCTGAGCATTCAGGTTCATGTACAACATCAGGAAGTATTTTGACATTACAAAGCGGTCGTTTTCGCCGATCCTGCTAAACTCTTGCTCCAGTTGCTGCCGAGGCTCAGGGAACATATGGAATACATCATCCACCACCATGGCAGAGGAATAACTTCTCTCCGACGACACTCTCGAGCCGGGGTTCAGATCATCTCTGGCGTGGAAGGTAGACAGAAACCTGTCGCGGGAGATGTTAGGAATACTAATATCAGCTGTTGTTTGTCTGTCTTGCCCCGGATCCGGGTTGTTGAAGCGCTTGGCGGTCCTCTTACAAGCTTTTTCTTTCACCTCACTCGAGCAGGATATCACCCTTACTCTCTTAACACTTCCACGCTTTCTCTCTGGGAGGCTGACTCCAGCAGCTTCGGCTGACGATGAGAGCTGCTGAGAATAAGACAACGGCAATGACGAAGAAGCGGAAGGCGAAGAAGAAGAAGGAGAAGAAGAAGCACGACGAGCAGTTGAAAAACTCATCTTTGACTGAGGCTGTGGTTGGGGTTATCAAAAGCGATAAATTCACTGTATCCAGCGGACTCCTCGCAATGTGCCCAGGCTTACATCGGGGCAGCCATTGTGTATTCCATACAAGTTGCAAGCGCATAATTGTCATAGTAAACAGTCAGTATTGTAAATGGTGTAAAGGGGCTTCGTCTACGCCTGTGCAGGGAGCAAACTTTGACGACGCCAAGAATAGGGCCTACCTAGGAGCAGAGCTCCTGTGAAGCTGTTGCAACTGCTCTCTGAGCTGACACGCAGCACCACGGCGGACGGTGAAAGTCACAGTCTCCCCTTCACCGCCACCCTTCCCTATTGCACGGTGGAGAATGTGAGACACATCTCCGGTCGCGCGCTGCAGCTGTTGATCGGGTTCCACAAGGAGTTTGTCTGGGGAGATAATCTGATCTTCGATACCAAGGTGGAAGACTGCGAGTGCCGCCAAGGTTACTGAAACAGCATTGTTAGGAAGCCCATGTTGTTTCTGTGTATTTAACTTGTTTATTGAAACAATACAGTTCAGTTATAGAGTGTTTATCGGTAAGTTCTCATATGTCCTACGCTCCTGAATGCACCACAGTTTTTCCAACGCCATTGAATGCATTACACCTGTGTGTGAGATACGGTGCTGTAGAAGCTAGTTTTCCCTCTCGGTGCAGCAGAGGCTGGTTGAGTTTTCGCATCTTTCCTCACGTTCACCTGGTTTTCCTTAGTTTATTTCTGTGTGAATGACAGAAGGGGAGTTTAATTATGGTTTACTGTCGTAGTTGAATGCTAACATTATGTCAACTTGTATTATTTATCTGAGCATGGGCTGATGTTGATTTATGCTGTTGTGTTAAGCTAATCAACAGAAGTCATGCTGTACATGATCCTCCTGTGAGGATTTGTTTACCCATATGATTCATATAATCAATCATTGCTTAGTGAATACAGTCCTTTATTATTATCTTTTGCTATCCTTCATGTTTGTGCACAATGTAGGCTATGGTATTATGCTGATGGTTTTCTCTGTATTGTCATTACAGACCGCAGTAAATAAAACCACATTAAAAGCGAACGTCTGTATCTTCCGTGTTCTTTAACGGGAACACCAATCCCTACACCTTGCCACTCTAAATCAGACAATTCCCGGAGAGACCCTCTCTCCTGTTTAAGCATCACTATGTCCTCCAGAGCCGTCAAACCCTTGGTGAGCCAAGGGTCAAGGGTGGGACCCATGCTTTCCACCAAAGACCAGTGTGCATTTGTGAAAGTGTCTACTGGTGACAACAGGAGAGCTGTGATAAACATGACGAACATGGCTCTAGTGGATTATGCTGACAGGTGCGACTACCCTGAGGAGGCTTTACACTCGGACCAGTCTCTTTTTGTGCCCATCTTCTGCACAGAATGCTACGGTAGCAATGAGGAGGATTATAATGAGGCGCTAAACAATATCCTTTTGTGTGGGAGTGAAACGTTTCTTGTGGGAATGTGCAGCGTGTTCGGGTTGTCTGAGAACAAGGTTTACCCAGACATGAGGAGAGATTTCCTAGTGGGGAACGACTTGTCTTACTCTGGCGGTTGTCAGCCTCAGCCCAGGAAGGCTGTGTTCCTTCACAAGGTAAAGAAAGATGTCGGCCAAGTGAAGTGCTACTGGCACATCCACAGCAGTTCAATCGATAAGACCTTCCTCTACTGCTGCGTTGCCTGCGATGACAGCGATTACGCCAAGGGCGTCATCAAGCCTGAGATGAGTATGGGCTTCACCTTCAGGCACGGTGGGAGACAACACGCTCGGCCCTGTCGTGGAAGAGTGCAGTTTGGTCTCCGTGCCCATGAGGCCTGGTTGTTTTTGTACAGTAGTAACAGTGAACGATTTAACCAAGACTATGACCAGAATGGGCTTTTCCGAACTGAAGGACTCGGTCCTAGACGTGGGCCTTGAGCCAAAGGAGGGCCCTGCCACTGCTAATCTGCAGAGCCGTGACAACTTCAAGGGGCAGATGATCGTGGAGGCAGTCGCGTCCTTGAAGAAGGTCATACTTGAACAGGCCGACGAGCTACAGGTGCTGAGGGATGTATTAGAGGCAATGAAGGTTCAGAATAGCGTCCTGACCGAGAGACTGAAATGTCCCGGCGACCCCGACACACTGTTCACACTGCAAGGGGCAAAGAATTTCACCAGACGTACCGGTGTGACAACGAAACTGTGCGCCGGTATTAAACCTACTGACGAAAATTCAAACCCAGAGGAAACGGACCCTGTGGACGAGCCACCACTTCCTCCACCCGAACCTGAGCTGCTGAAGGATACGATGGATCTGCCACCGGTGGATAGTCTAGTCAAGCTTTTGCTGCAGCATCTGCAGCAGCAGCAGCAAAAGCAGCAGCCACAACAGGGGAAGGTGCCTCTTCTGCCACAACACTCTCTGCCGCAGCTGCCTCTGCCACAACTGCCTCTGTCACAGCAGCAACAACAAGCGCAGCTTGTGCAGGCTCTACCGAACATCATGCAGTCATCCCAACGTTTCAACATTTTACACAACCTCAAACTCAACATGTGTTGAGTCCTCAACATCAGCAGCAGCAGGCAGGCCCAGGGATTTTTCCATGGCCCACTCTCTACTACCCCAACACCGTATGGAACCCTGAGAAATTTCAGCATGGCACTCTGAGCGAGTCACAAAGACGGATGATAGCGATGCATTGCAACAAGGAGGAGTCAGAGAGACAAACAGCATCCCAGAGAGAGCAAGAAAAGATGCTGGAGTCCATCAAAACCAGCATGAGAGACGTCATCCAAGAACAACAGCGCAGCTTGGTGTCAGAACGGTCCCCTCCTAACCATTCTGATGTGGACATCCTCCAGAGTTTGGCAAGAGACACATATAAACGAGTCAGCAAACAAACTAATAAAGAGCCTCATCACAATGTCAGTGACATCTCCATTTTGACAAATGAGCTATGTGAACTCACAAAGCAGAGGAACCATGAGGAAGTAGTTGTGATGGAGACTGAAGACCCTGAGAGGGGCATGTCCTCAACACAGCAGTCAGATATGTCGGTGGCAAGCAAACAACAAGCTGGGTATGTTCCTCTGATGGGTTCTGGCAACCTTCTGGACACTTCATCCTCTGTGGCAGATTTCATCTCTGCAGTTGTCAAAAAGAAGTGAAAAAAATGTACATAATAATAGTGAAGTAATAATACATATATACATAACCAATGATATAAATAAATAAACAAACAAATACAAGAAAAAGACCCAGCGTGTTGTGTGAAACATCTTGTGTAAACACACACACAAATTGACTTTTGTGCTGTAGTTTCCTTTGGACCTTTTTACATTTTGCTTTTGTTGGTTTTAGTAAATGGAGGTATTTTGTTTCTTTTTTGCAAACACTACAAGAAGTGAAGCCATCTCAGAGCAGCTTTGCTGAATGAACACTTTACAAAAAGAGGAGAAAATCTGACAAACCTTCTGCAGTACAACTACTGAAAATTACTGCAGGAAAATGGTTCCAGGGCACCATTCTGAGGGGCCACCATTTGTAAAATTTTCTTTCAGGACGTTGGCCACTGCAGTAGCACAGGGGGTAGAGCAATCAACCTACAGCATGGGCGATGTGAGATTAAATCCCATAAGGGGTCTTGGATATTAGCCCACACATCATGCACATTATACATATTTTTAAACCTAACCCTGACCCTTAGGAAAATTTCCAAATGGCGGACCTTCAGAGTGGTCGTCCCCCCCGCCCCCGAAAAATCTGCATCATATAGTAGCTGCTGGTCGTTCACAGATGTGTGAAAATACAGTTTACAAACAGAAGAAATACAGTAAAAATGAAAATACAAAGTCGATGGTAATTTGCCCAGTCTTCTGTTTTCCTCTCTCTTGTTTTTCTATTTGTTTTTGTACAAGATCATCCCAAATAGGCCAAGTGACTGAAAGAACCTCAAGACCTACAGTAAGTGTGATTCCTAGATGTAGGTGTAAGATGGGTATCAGCTGTGATTGATGTATTCGCATAAGCTCAATCAACTGTTTTTCAGAAGCAATGAAACAAAATACAGGTCATAATTTGTTTCAATCTACAAAGTGAACTGCTGTTCACTTCGGCCTTTAGGTTTGGCTTTGAACATGAGGTTTTCTGTTTTGACAAACAGTGTGAAA
>JAQFJA010006650.1:0-10048 GCA_029874485.1 Naso brachycentron | reverse complement strand
ATCTCTCTTATTAGCAGCCTCAGGGTCGCTGCTGTGTGCATGTTCTCTCACTAACGAGGAGGAAATTAATCTCATTTAACTCCTGAGTCTAAAAAGTAATGTACAAA
The DNA here is from genome assembly GCA_029874485.1 of Naso brachycentron. Lineage (NCBI taxonomy): Eukaryota > Metazoa > Chordata > Actinopteri > Acanthuriformes > Acanthuridae > Naso > Naso brachycentron. The sequence goes on along the minus strand of JAQFJA010006650.1, from coordinate 9,941 downwards.
TGTTTGATGTTTTTCTTAAGGGCTCAAAGATCATCGATAAAATCCACTTTTGAGTCAAGATTAACTATTAAAGCCTTATTTAATTCACACCCAACAGTTATCTTTGCCAAAGGGGTAAAGCAGTGGAAGCATGAAAAATATGCAGGTTAAGCAACATTTGCCCCCATATTCCAAACTATGCACATCCAGGAGTCTCTGTTTGATCGAGTGTGATTAGTGGGGAGTTTAAAAATCAATTACATTCCTCTAATATTCCTTTTGGCTGAACTTAAGGACTTGGAGGCTCTCAGAGTGAAGAAGTGAGTCGGCGTTCTGCTTTGAGCAGTTTGTGTCCCTGAAGTTTGCTCCACTCTGCGCCTAACGGCCCCGTGGATGCAGAGCAATCTGCGCTGCCCCACATTAGACGAGTTTCCTCTCAACCAGGTCACAGTGCAGAGAGCGGCTTCCAAACTCTGCCGCTCAGGTGAAGGAAGATACTGAAAACGTGACAAAGAGCCTGTTGGTCAAAGTGTTTCAGGTCAGCTGCATCACACTGCGGCTCCACCCAGTGCGAAGTGTCCTCGGGACAGTCTAAATTTGTATTTTGTTCAAAGACATATACAATTCTTGCATCATGTCTGCCCACAATGAGATAATGGAAAATTTTTCCTCTCTTTTCCAAAGTTTAAGACCATCTTTTACTAGAATGATTCAAAGATGTTTCCATCCTTCCAGCAGAAAAGTCGGGAGACATTTAATTTAATTCCACTGTCATCACATCCTAGTAGCAAGTTCATCAGATTTTAAGATTTGGATTATCTAATATTAAGACAAGTCTTTTGGGGCAACTACTTGTCGAGTTTCAAGTCACTCTCAACCCGGTCTGAGCTAAGTCTTAAGTCCTTAAGGACAAGTCACATTTCAAGTCTCAAGTCAAGTCTCCGCTTTGTAATAGGATTCTTAAATCGAGGTCACAGGTTTCGGTCGCCTTTGCTCATCAGGAGTTATTGACTGCACCTGTGATGTTGGTGATGACGATAGTGATCAGCCTTGCAGAGAGGAGGTTTTGTTTGTCTTTTTCACATGAGTCGCCATTGTAACTCCAAAACAAGGCTCGGCTGGGCGTGTGCAGCGGAGATGTTTAATTAGCAGCTCTACAACACCGGAAGCGTCGCTTCACCTGCAAGGATGTCATCTGACAGCCTGGTGTAATTCTTACAAGAGGAGGTCGTCCTGTTAGGGTCGCACATTCGACTGTTTTTCAGTCATTTCTAAAATCCGTCGTGAATGGATGCAGTGATGCCTCTGGCGTTGTTGAGCTGCTATGAAACGTCTTTGCCGTGCCCGCCCAACCAAGCCTTTTTTTTTAATTATTGGCGACCCAGGTGACAAAAGGTTAATAAGCAGGTTTTTGTTTCTCTGCTCAGTTTGGTTGAATGAGTCCAGAGTGTTGACGCTACCAGTTGACTGTCTGTGTCTCTGTTTGTTTGTTTATTTGGGCTTGGAGTGTTTGTTGAAAGTGTGTGGGTGTCCTTTACAGTGTTGGGCAAGTAACTAGGGAAGTGTAATTAGTTGCTTATTACTGATTTCTCCTTTAAAGAGTGATCAAAATTACTTAACCGATGGCTTTGTATCAAAATAATTCATTACATCATTAGTTACTTTTACTTAACCCCTCCCCCTCCAAAAAGTGACGTACAACCTGATCTTTCAGCAGCTGAATCTATTTTGATGGAACAAAATACAGGAGTCCACAATCAGCCAAAATACATAGCTGCAAACAATACAGCCTCCCAAATCTGATGGGACACATTATGGATTACACATACTGGAAAATTACAAAATAAAGCAACGCTCACAGGTTGCGTTTGCCCAGATCTCAGATCCAGTTTCTGTTGTTTTGCTAGAGTACATCCATCACTGGCACTGATAGAGGCTTCCCTGTCTTCCCTGAAGTTTCACATTGTCATGCTGCCATGTCAAATGCTTCATCAAATTTGATGTCCAAGGCTATTTTTCAAATAGCAAACTGCAAACTTTTTGCTCCCCCCTAACAGTTCACAACAGACACATGTTCTTTGCATTTGTAACTGAGTCAAACTCAACATAAAGACAATACCTCAAGCTATTGATGACGCACCTCTCTTCCTCATCAACGCTGTTTTTGAAAAGTAGCGGATGTGATCTTGCTGTGGCCTGCCGGCCTGCACACATGCTTCATCTACTGAGGACAACATATAATCATAATTTAATGTTATAGGAGGACAAAAAAACTCATTACATTCTGGCCATGATGCAATGCAGTGACACTGTGCTACTTGGATTAGTAACTGTAGTATAATCACTATTTTGGAAACTTTAAAGCCTTACTTTGACTGATCCTTTATTTTAATCAGTTAAGATAGATTCATTTTTCTGCCACCATCCATACCCTTATTAAGTCACAAGTCCTGTCCAGAGAAGTCCAAGTGAAGTCTCAGGTTTTGGAGGACAAGTCTAAAATCTTGTCTGTACAAAGTTGAGATCAAGTCAAATCTTAAATTCTTTGGAGAAAGTTTCACTTCCAAGTCAAGTCTCCAGTCTCTTCAGGGCAGTCTTATGTCCAAATCAAGTCTCAAGGCCATGGGTACAAGTCTTGTCTAAAGTACGGATCAAAACAAGTTTTGAAGTCCATATTGAGTCTCAAGTCTTGTCCAGGAAAGTCCAAGTCAAATCTGGAATTCAAGTCAACTCTCAAGCCCCCGTGGACAAGTCACAAGACAAGTCACTTCATTTAAATAGCACATTTTAAAACACAGAAGTTAATCTAAAGTGCGTTCCAGTTCAAGGCAGATAAGCAACAAAGTCATGTCCATCGAAGTCTTGAGTCGTACCCAGTGGTAATTACATCAAGGCTCAAGTCCAAGACAAATTTTAAGCCCAGTCCAACAAAGCCCATGCTCAGTCAGGTCATTGAAGGCAGTCTCAAGTCCAAATTAAGTCTGGAATTGAAGTTTTGTATAAAACATCTGACGGAATGTGACACAGTGTCTGTAAATGTAGGACATCAGAATAATCGTAACTTTTTTCTTTTTGACAGGAACGAAATAAAAAGTTTGAGGCACTACCTTTGAGCTTTAGATTAAAAGCCACAAAGGCTGTTTGCTTTTCAAGGATGAACTTCAGTGCAGCATTATTTATTCATAGAAGTCAAAGTATGGTGATATTTAATTAGAACTCTTTGAATATGTGGTTCAAATATCACAACCTTTAAAAAAAACAGCCTCCTTTTTTAACAAAGCGCCATGGCCGCCCGCTCGCTTTAATCAATTAAATGTGTAAGCTTTTAAGCTCATTCCTCTTGATATCTGTGATATGCATAATAATGACCTCATTACCGGAGGCGTGAGCATTGTGTTTGGGAGATTGGATGCAAAACGCACTTTTTATCATTTGTAATTTTTCCTTCAGAGGAGCAGAGAGGAAACAAAGGGTGAGGCGAGACGGAGAGGCTGCGATGGAGAAATCAGACACTGTGTGAAATCGAAACCAGTCTGAGTCATTCCAGGCATGAGCACACATCCAACCATACGTGGCATCTGCCCATTTCTGCAGTGTGTATGAGAAGTCACATGTCCTCCCTCTGCTTACAAAACATGTCATCCGCTACCTTTTGACAAAGCGAGGTGTCAAAGGAAAAAGAAATTACCTTTTTTTTTTCCAGAGAGGTCAGACCTCGGATGTGTTCTTTATCAACCTTTGTTCTTTTGCTTACTCCGTTTTCAAGGTTTCAGTGTGACGTCTGTCCGTCAGTGTGGAATCTGCTGTATAATTGAATGGCTCTCTGGTTCAACAGCACCTTGAACAAAGTAGAGCTCATGGTGTTTGACTCTTTTTTCCACAAATCATCCATAAAGATTTCAGCACACTAATGCAGACAAAATCTATTCTGAGAGAGATGAGCTCCGTGTGTCATAAAATAATTACTCGTCATTACATTTTTTTAGGGTGTCTTACATTTGTAGGCAGTTTGTGGATTATTAATTCATACTTCTTGTGATTTTTCTCATGCTAACAGACGGTCTGAATGTCAAATACTGGAGTGAGAAGCAGTGACGACGGAGTGGATTTAAGAGAAAAGAACACAGCTCTGCTTTATTCCTAAAGAGCCAGTTTGTTCTGGTCTTAAACTAAAGTGCCCTTTAAAACCTGATTAACTTGAATAAATTTTAACAGGAATAGAAATGTCAAGATTTAGTACCACTGTTAAATTATGTGATTGCTTAAAAGAAGATTAGAGATATTCCAAGAGGCAGGTTTCCCTTCAGATTAATGTTGTCTGTCAGAGGACGTGGATTATTTGAACGGTTTAATTTAAGACCAACACATGTTTTAATTTTGACTTAGGCTGACAAAAGCACAAATGAACCATTGATGGAGCTCAGACTGGCAGCTGCTTTGATCCCATTAGAAAGGAATTGTATCATTACGTTGGTGAATGCAAATTTGTCCTGTCCTGCTGCCAGTGTGCAGCTAGTCACACTAATGAGGATCAACACAGATGTTTGAGATTCATCTCGTTTAAGTTGGTTCAGAGCTCCTTTACCGAGTTTATTTACAAGTTTGTTTATGGACTTCTGTCCCCGAACAAATAAACAGGGTGCTGAGATACAGAAATGAATTTATGCAACCAATAATGGAAATTACTTGTCCTGTCCAGCAGTCTAGGTCAAGTTTCAAGTTAGAACTGAGACTTGCAGTTCTTTTGATCCCAAAACATCAAAATATAAATGAATCTGAAAACATCAAGATGTGGTATATTATGAATATTATGACTAAATCTTTACACTCAAAGAAAGACCTTGTTGACTTTGCTCAACCGGATTTTGGTAGTAAATGCAAATGAACGTGGTAAACATGGTAAACAGTGTGTGCTGCTGCCAGCGTGCAGCTACTAGGTCTGCTCCATTATCGCGCCAGCGTCCGCCTGCGGTGCGCCGAGTAGGTGGAGTCTGCACACTAAACACCCTGCTGAATTCAAACGGCGACAGCGGCGTGTATGCCAACCTTGAGCACATGATACAAACACTACAAATGCAGGGTAAGTCTTGTGGTGACAATTAACAATGCACTCTGAAATTAATGAATGAAGCCAGCAGGTGATGTGTAGTATCAGATTTTCTCTGTGGCGATGTTAATTCATCGGCGATTAATGAAACAATGAACATGGATCACTCTGAGAAATCCATGTTTGTTTCGTCCTCCGCCGGCTGATATCTTCCCCTCCATTTAAAAGAATTGCTCCTCCTTCGCCGCTTGTCATCACTCCTCGCCGGACTGTGCGCCGGCTGTAGGAAAAGGAGCTCACCCACTCCCACTGACGAGAGCTCCTTCATCAAGTTTATGTTTTACAGACCAAAGCTGCGCTTTATTTTACCCCCTTACAGCAGGAAAAAACCTGCCAAACCAAAATAAGAGCAACACAGGAGAGCTTTCTGCTCTCGCAGCATTACAGCAAGCTGAAAATAAAAAACAGAAAAGAATACATGAAACCAAGAACTGCAAGTCCTTTAGGGCAAATCTCAAGTCCACACTGAGTATCAGCTCTTGTCCAGCAAAGTCTGAGTCAAGTCTCAAGCTGGAGCTCAGACTTGTTTTTATTCCAAAAGAATAAAAATACACATGTATATGAAATAATCCAAATACTGCATATATCAGACAAAATGTTAACCCTGAAAGAGAAACTTTGATTTTCATCCAGACTTATAATCAAAATAACTTAAACATGTTGAACGAAGTGTCCTACCTGCCATTTTGCAGCTAATCTTACTAACAAGGATCAACATGGGTGTTTGAGATTCATCTGAGCTCCTTTGTTCAGTTTATTTATACAGCCCAAAGCTGCACTTCTGTCCCGGAGGGACAACGAAAGATCCCTAACAATGTTATTCAGTAAAAAGATAGAAACGTCGAAGAGCAACACAGGAGAGAGCTCCCTCCTCCAAGATTCCTCCAGTCTGGTGTAGAGAGAAGTTTCAGTGGTAGAATGAGAAGGTGCTAAGAATAAATAACAGAAATGAATTCATGTAAATCAGAACTTCAAAGTAAAGAGACGTTTATGTGAACAAAATGTAGATTAGGTTTTGTTTTGGGTGTGGAAGCTGATCATAGTTCAAAGTATGATGTTTCAGAGAAATAAAATTTTCTGCCACTGGAACCATCAGTTCATATTTAAATTCCTCTTTAAACTGAACATATCGGCTTGAAAAAGAAGGATTACTGTCATCACTGTCGGCTGTTATTGACGTGCAGCAGTAGCTGTGACATCAGGGACAGTTTCTGTCTCTGTGGACTGTTTGTACCTTCAGCATCCAGATCGAAGCCTCAGAGGGTTCTGCTCACAGCAGCTCAGCGTCGTGGCATCGACACGTTAACAGCCGCCTTTACCGCTCCTCAGGTTTCCTCACAGAAATCGTTAGCGAGCTGCCACTTCACACAGCAGCAATAACTCTCCTCAGAGAGTTTTCACCTCAGCGCAGCCCTTTAATCAACCAGAGACTGACCCGAGAGCAGCATGGCCAGAATCTGACAGGATGTTTGGCACCAGAATCCACTCCGTTTATTGGATTTTAGGCTCCATTAAATGCTCATGTTAGGATTTGAGCAGATGCTGATATTACTGCTTGTTGTCACGAGTAAAGCAAAGAGGCTCACTTTCAGTTATTTAATTTAAACTTTAATCTCTTAGTTGAACTGAATTATCTTTGCTCTTTGCTGTCCTTGCTTTTGAAGAAGCTGCAGATTTCTTTGCAAAACTCAAGACAGTTTATTATAGGTTTGGACAGACAGGCATTTTTCTGTCTGCATAAAACAAGCAGCTTAAATTAAAAACATGTTTAGTCATTTTTATGCCTCTTACCAGTGCATATCTGCAGTTTTTAAAAAGAAATCAACAGGAGAAACATTTCTGATCATTAAAGTTTACAAAACATCTTTCAGTATCTTTACTATTAGATTACATTTGATTTGTGCTTTGTTTTGTAATATACGGAAATGTTCATGAATTTAACTTTTTAAAAAATCTTAAATATGTTCTCTGCAGTACTTACACACTTTTTGGGAATGTGTTTATTTAATATTTAATGTTTAAAACTTCTGCTGCAGGAACTTTTGGTGCTGCCATAAAAACATGTCATCGCTTTAATATTAAAACCCTAAAACTGATAAAAGACTAAAAATTTTAAAATGATTAAAGAAAATAAAACCCGTCTCTCCCTGAGCGCCGCAGCAGGTCATCACAGGCAGGTGCTGCTTCCTCTCTGACATCGTCAGGGATCCTTGTTGGCTTGAAAAAACAGTTTGCGTGACTTTGCTTTTTCTGCTGCACCCAACTGGTTGAACACAGTCAAACTCCGACTTTTGGTGATGGTATGAACTTTTGTGGCAAGATAAAGTTCTCTTGGGATGCTGCTGCCTCTAAACTGTTGAACACAGTTAAAAATGAAGGTGACGCACAAGGAAAACAGTCACGTTAACAGTAGATTTTGTCGAAGATTAGAGCTCTCATGAAGTGTGATCATTTCAGCTTGTGTTGAAAAATTTTAGGTCAAATTTTTGTGGTTGAGACAGTTTTCTAGCCTGAGCATCAAATGGTTTTCTAAATGGAAATATGAAAAAGGGTCTCTGTGATGAGATGTAAGGAGGTAAAGGATAGAAGGACTTGCTGCTGATTACGTTTGTTGTTGTTGTTTTTGGTTTGTTCCTAAAATCTTTAAGCCAAAATCTTTTAAAGGCTCAAAACCATTAAGTAAAGCCTGAGCCACTGGTGCTGATCTCTACCTGACGGTCAGTGTCAAGTCAGATTTATTTATATAGTCCAATATAAAAATCACTCACCAAACACTCTGTAATTGGAGGGAGAGGATGAATACCTCACTGTGACAGATCTGCACAAACACATCAATAAATGTTTGCATACGTTTCTGCAAACCTCTGAAAGGTACAAAGCCAACATTTAAATCTGGTGACTAGAATACAGTTTTTATGTTGTGCTGACACTGTGGTTGAATGTGGCTACATTTAGGCACATGTTAGGTTAGGAAATCATCATAATTTGCCTTAAAACACCAAAAATTACTTTTATTTTTCCCGAGTTAAAACTGCACCATCATTGCTCCTTCCTCCAAATTATAGATGTCATCTTAAACAAAGGTAATGTCAACTGAGTCCTTTAAAAAGTTTGTACTAGAAACTTATATGACACAGATGAAATGTGCAGGTTTTACCAATGTTTTTCCGCAAATGTAAAATGCAAACATTTTTTCCATGTTATGTTTACTGAAGAGTGACATCAGTTGTTTTAACACCACATCTTCACATCTCCCTCCTGTTGCATTTTGAACACATCTCAACAGATTTTTATAAAATGTAAAGGAGCTTCACACTTGGTTGGTTTTACACACACACACACACGCACACACACGTTACTCCATAAGATTTCCATTATTGTAATAAACGTGTTTCCATTGAGGCGAATGCAATTAGCTGAGCAGTCAGCAGGGATGAAAAGTCTAATTTTTGATTAATTCATTACATTTCAGGGGAAAGAGCTGTGATGATGGAGGAAAAGTTCAGCGAATAACAGATGAACATGAAGCTTAACAAAGTAAAACTGGCACCAAGTGATTTAAAAGCATTTGAGAAGGGATTGGAAGGTAAAAGGATGCTCAGCTGGGTTTTACAGAGTCAGCCGAACGCTTCGTTCTATATTAGAAACTCTCATATTGTCAGAAAGGAAAATGTCCTCCACGCAGCTTTTAACTGGCTTCCTTATTCACTCCTGTCTGAAAATAAACCCTCTGCTACTCTAATGTCACTATTTATCCGTATTTTGTTTACAAACGACTGACGTTCTCGCGTCATGATTAAATGATGCCGACATCGTGCTGGCAATATTTTTACTCTGCGGCTCTTGAGGCAATTAAAATGTCACAGGCTGGGAAAGAAGACATGAGCAGATCAGAGAGAGGACGAGGGGAAATGAGATTCACTGTGAACGGCGGCGTATTTAACACTTGACCCCATTATGAAGAGTGGGCACAGAGGTGTGTCTCTGCTTTATTGGCCTTTGCACCAGCGATGTTCATTTCAGAAAATTACATGATCTCTGGTTGGGATTCACGGCCTACTTTCTGCTCTGATATCCACACTGTCGAGATCAGACGCTGAATTAATAACTTGAATACTTATTATATCGCTTCTCTTCAACTCGTCGCCTTCTCCTGTGTGAAATCTATTTTTCTCAGTGTTCTGTATTTTTTCCGCATGTAGCCTCGACGGCTGGGTTCAGCTGTAAGATAAAGATAAAATCATGAACATCACTTAAACATTTTCTTTCCTCACCAAAAGTCAGTGCAGTTCATGAAACCAAAATTGAGCTTTTAAAACGGCTTTAAATCTATTATATAAAGCTAATATTGTTTGTTTACTTATTTAATATTTATTGTTCTTTGCCTTTGCTGATGCATCGTTTCTTTCTTTCTTTGTTTTTTTTACTCTCCACTTGGCTGCTGTTGTAATTTGCCCACTGCAGGACCAAGAGAATGATAATTTTTCTTTAAAAATTAGATGAAAAACTGCAATAGAAATTATGAGTGCAGCTTTAAATTACTGTAAATATGTGTGTTCACATACACATACATGTATAATGTATGACTATGTGTCTTGTAAGGATTTTAAACATTATCAGATGCAGCTTTACACTTCATAAGAGAGGTCAGGATGCTGGTGTGTACGTGGTAACCATGGCAACATACCATTTGTAAATGGAGCTGCCTGTAGTGTGTGTGTATGTATGTGTGTGCGTGTATGTGTTTGTGTATGTGTGACAAAAGGGAGGTTGGATATGATGCATGCACACACTCACACAAACACACACACACACACACACACACACACACACGGTGATGTTGACATCAGCACCG
>JAQFJA010006604.1:0-10051 GCA_029874485.1 Naso brachycentron | reverse complement strand
TTTAGCAGGGCCTGTAAGAGGGTCAGGTAAGGCTTTTAATTTCCCCGTTTTGTTCCCCATGGTTGTAACTGACTCACCGGGACAGGTGTGCTTGTACTTGAAATGGGCTTATCATTCACACACAAATATTCACTCACACTGATCTTCCCATACACATATGGTTGGATCTTATCACACACATTCCTTCTGACCTCTGAGGGTTATCTAGAACTCCTAATTAAGAGGCTCTTTCAAAATGCTTCACACCACAGCCTCTTGCTGCATTCCTTATACTTTTTTTCCTTTTTAAAACATTTTCTCTCAAGAACAATTTGGAGCCAGAACGTGTTTTTCCATGTCAGCTTCAAAACCTATTTTCATGTCAGTTTCAAAACCTGGACACAGGGATTACTTGAAACCAGTCACGTATGACGGCCTCCAACACCACATGAGAAACTTGGAGATTCAGGAATTACATGAAACCAGTCTGCGAACGACCACGAAGGATTTACGAGTAACGGTCCTCCAATACCACAATGGAAAAACGTGGAGTTACATCGATGGCCCACGCTGGGACTTAAACTTATTTCATTATGTGTCATCGCATTATGCATTGATGGCCCACTCTGGGACTTATTACACTCAAAGGAATGATTCATAACACCGTACTCACTTATGAAAATAGATGGAGCGTCCGTTGTCCACCACCTGTGCCTGACTTCAGGCGGGATCCAGTCCTCCGTTTGTCAGGGGGGAACTTTCCCTGAGTTTTCATGAGACTCCTGCTGGTAGTTAACCTTCAGTCCAGACTCAGGTGTCGAGCAGCGGCATGTCCATCTCGGTGGAACCTTCAAAATGTCAGGGAAATTTTCTCTGTTGAACTCACAAGTTGCTAAGTTCACAAGAATTACGAATCACAGTGTGATGAATCAGAGCCTTTAATAACATGCAGCATGGAGAGAAGACCTCTGCAAAGTGTTCTCTGTAGACAGTGAGGTTGTCTTGACTTAAATACTGTATGACCACCAGACCCCATTTTTGAAATAACGTTCTCCTCCTTGTTGTTCCTATTGATGGGTTTCACAGCAGACATGTGGAGGACCAACACTTATCTGCCAACTTATCTGCTCTTCTCCAATATGGGCAAGAATTCATATGAAGTGAACTGCTATCTCTGTTCTCTTGGTTCTGAGTATTACTTGCAATATTTCAATAATGATGTCATACCTGGTATCTGATTTCATATTCTGTATACGTACTAGTGCCCTCCTGGAGTCAGAACTAATTAAAACTCTCCTCAGCTTGACTTCCTCTGTGGAGTTTAGAGCAAGCAGAATAGCTAACCCTTCTTTTTAACATAACATTTAAAACGATAAATGCTACCCTTGCCTTACTGTCCACTGTTCAAGGTTGTTTTCACACCTCAAAGTCTGTACCAACATCTCGACACAAATTCATGTTTTTGTTACATTGTATACATTCCATTTGTTTAGTTTTGGTTTAACACAGCAATTACACAAGTGGACTGAAGACTTCTGCCGGACATACCCACATCCTATTGTCACCACCTACACAGGCTGTGTCTCCAGAATGCTGTCCAGGTCATTTAAAACAGACTTTTTCTTCTCATTAGTTGACGCGCCCATTGTTCACACCGCACGCTTTTGTGTAACATTACTGCCTCAATTTTTTTTTTTAAAAAATCTTCAGGTGGCATTGCCCTCCTGTCCTTTATACTGTCTCTTTCATCCTCGACAAAACAGCTGAAAAGCTTTTTATTTCTGGAGTTTTCTCCAATTGACTATTTATGAAGTCGTCTGACCAAATGTCAATCAGGAATTGGTGTCCTCTTCTCCCATGTACTCCTGCGGCTCATTTTGTTTTGGTGCATTGTATTTCCTCCCTTTTTCAGCTGTCATTCTGATATTGGCTGGTCAAGACTACCTGCAAATGGTAGAAAAGTCTGAAAATCTTCCAATGTAATGGTTTCATACCAGCAATACAAAACCATGGTTCAGTTAGAGCCGGACTGAGACCACCTCTTTCATTAGGAAGCCAAACTGAAAAATCTGATAGTCCGGACCAAAGGAGGTAGGTGTGAAAGCACCCTTCGATGCATCTGCACATACTTTCAAATATCCTGTGTTCCAGTTGTCGTCGGAAGTTGTTTTCCGAGTAGAATTCCAAGGCGCGAACCAGATGGACCACCCCCTTGAAGTCAGAATTCCAACTCTGAACCTGGAGTCCTCTGGGTTTGCCTGAGTATAGGAGTAGGAATACCAACTTCAAGGGGGCCGTCCTTTGGTAACTTCCGGTCCGCAACTTGTATTTCTACTCGGACAATGACTTGCGATGACAACTGAAACACACAAATATTCTGAGTAGTTCCCTCCAATGTAGTTTTCAACTTCTCCTCTGCTTTTCAAGCCTGGGCCCAGACCAGAGACTCTGTCAACTCCAATAAGTGGACTTTATTCTCTTGGTCTGTCATTGCCTCCACTTTAAGTGATTCTCAGAGGGAACTGACTGATTGTTTAGCAGTGTCTTTGATGCATATAAATATCTATATATCTAAATATCTATAGGGTTAGAAAATCTTCAATCTTAAATCTTCTTCTTCTTCTCCTTCTTCTCAGTTTCATGGCAATGGCAACCAGCACCGAGTTGCATTGCTGTCACCTAGAATGTTGGAGTGTTTGCCAGAGTATTACCCCTTTTACAAAACAGAAGAAAAAAAATCTTTTGATCAACTCTGTCTTGTTCACATAATGGGATAGATTCCCTAAACCAATGGTAAATATGTTTTGAAGGCTAAGCTCCACCACTCCATGTTTCCTGACTTCCCTCTCTAATGTCTCTCATTCTGTAGTGTACTTATGGCAGTGAAAAATGACATGTTCTCCTGACTTCTCTGTTTGACAGTGCTCACATAGACCATAGCATGCTCGTTTTTTAAGGGCAGTCTTTCATGAGTTGGTGTGTCCAACCCTCAGCTCTCTTGTGCTCCTTTTTGCTGTCCTAACTATGTCCACTGAGCTGCCACTCTTTGGTGATATTTCTTTTGATTTTTGAGTGAACACTCAAGCCAGCGCTTCCCTGCAACCTGACCCGCTCCTCCTGTTCGCCGTCTTTCTCCCCCTGTGGAGACCACAGCTCCTTCCGCTGAAGAGCCCATGCAGTTGGGTAGTACCCAGCTCACCTCAGAGGAGCGACAGTGATGCATGGATGAAGGTTGGTGTATTTACTGTGCTCAGCTTGATCATTTCATGTCAGCCTGCCCTGTGAAGAAGTCTCTGTCAGCTCAGAGACTGTTGGGATTAGTGAGTTCTGCATTTCCTTTTGTATTTCCTGTTTGGAAATTATCAGAGGTCACACTCGTTAATGACTCTTTTTCCTCAGTCACCACCAGGCTCTGGTGGATTCGGGAGCAAATGCTAACCTCCTGGACTATGACTTAGCTGAAAGACTGAATTTAACCACGTTTCCTCTTTCCCAATCCTTGAAAGCCAATGCTCTTGATGGAAAATTATTACGCACGGTTACACACTTCACCTCTCCTTTTACCATGACATTTTCTGACAATCACACCAAGTGACTGTCTTTTCATTTGTACAAGGCTCCTTAGCATCCGTTGATCTTAGGTCACCCCTGGTTGGTCATCCACAACCTGCACATTAACTGGGCCAACGGAGAGATCACTAATTAGGTCTCTCAGTGTGGTGAGAGGTGTTTCCGTTCCTCTTCCTGGGCTCATGCCCCTCCTCCTGGATTTACGGCTCCTGAGGCTTCTGAGGTTCTTTCCCATAACCCACTTCCGCTGCTGCTTTCCTCTTCACCCGTTCTGTCTCCTGAGCCTCAGTCATCACCTGTGGAGAAAAATCACCCTGAGGATTTTCCAGATCTCTCCAAGATACCGGAGTGTTACTGGGATCTTAAAGAGGTGTTTAATAAGGTCAAGGCCACCTCCCTGCCTCCCCACTGGCCGTTTGACTGCACCATAGACCTTCTCCCTGGTTCAACGGCTCGTAGAGGCCACCTTTATTCCCTGTCTGTCCCCGAGAGAGAAGCTATGCAGGAATACATCCACTCGGCTCTCGCAGTCGGGATCATCCGCCCATCTTCATCTCCTGTGGGGGCAGGTTTCTTTGTGGGGAAAAAAGATGAATTGCTGAGACCCTGCATTGATTACCGTGGACTGAACGATGTCAGAGAAAGAACAGGTATTCCCTCCCTCTCATTTCTTCAGGGTTTGAGTTGTTAGCAGGCGCAAAGGTTTTCACAAAGCTAGATTTGCGCAATGCTTATCATTTGGTTAGAATTAGGGAGGGGGATGAATGGAAGACTGCCTTTAACACTCCCTCAGGACACTATGAGTATTTAGTGATGCCTTTTGGACTTACCAATGCACCAGCTGTGTTTCAGAACCTCATTAATGAGGTACTCAGAGATATGTTGAATGAGTTTGTGTTCGTGTATTTGGATGACATTATGATTTTCTCACCAGATGAAGAGTCCCCTGTGTTTCATGTTCACCAAGTTCTTTCACTCTTACTAGAGAATCAACTTTATGTTAAAGCTGGAAAGTGTGAGTTTAAGTCTCCTCAGTGTCATTCCTTGGTTTTGTCATTTCCGAGGGGCAGGTGCATATGGACCCCAAGAAGGTCAGGACGGTAACAGATTGGCTTCCTCCCACCAGTTGTAAGGAGGTTCAAAGGTTCTTGGGGTTTGCCAATTTTTACTGTAAATTCATTCATAATTTCAGTACTCTTGCTGCACCTTTACATGCTCTGAGCTCTCCCGAGATTTTTTTGCCTGGTCCCCTCAAGCTGAAGCAGCTTTTTGTAAGTTGAAAAATGCCTTTTCCTCTGCTCCTCTTCTGGTGATGCCTGACACTTCCCTCCAATTCATTGTGAAGGTTGACGCTTCTGATTTAGGGGTGGGCACGGTACTGTCTCAGAGATCAGAAAAGGATGATAAGATTCACCCTTGTGCGTTCTTATCCAAAAAATTGTCTTCCACAGAACAGAACTATGATATTGGTGATTGTGAACTGCTTGCTATAAAGATAGCGCTAGAAGAGTGGAGACATTGGTTGGAATGTACTGCCAAGCCATTTATTGTGTGGACTGATCATAAGAATTTAGAATATCTTAAGACTTCCAAGAGACTGAATGCTTGTCAAGCCCACTGGGCTCTTTTCTTTACTAGATTTAACTTCACTCTGTCCTACTGTCCAGGTTCTAAAAACACCAAGCCTTACGCCCTCTCAAGACTATTCTGTAAAAATGATGATTCATTACCTTGTACTACTGTGTTACCATGTACTTGTTTTGTGGGTGCTGCAACCTGGGAAGTTGAGACCAAGGTTAAACAAGCCATTCACAATGTGGTTCTTCTGGAGAGGGTTTAATTCCGCTGCTCCAATTGCCTTCCACCAAGGAAACGGCGGAGGTAAAGCTCCATAATGTGTTCCGTATTCATGGATTTCCCAGAAATATTTTGTCTGACCGGGGGCCCTAGTTTGTAGCGAGATTCTGGACTGCCCTCTGCAACCTCATCGGTGCCTCTGTCAGTCTCACCTCTGGTCACCACCCCGAAATTAACGGCCAGACGGAGCAAATCAACCAGGAGCTAATGTGAGTGTTAGCTACATTAATTTACCTGTTTGGTTATGGATTCATCATCTGGTTAAGAATCCCTGCTGTGAACTGTTGGTGTGAGTGTTCACACTCACCTCCCTGCATCTGCCTGCTTGCTGGCTCAGTTTTCCCCGTCTGAATCTTCTAGCTCTCCACAAGCCCAAAGAAACTTAAACCTGCCTGCACATTCTGAACATTGCTGCCACTTGTGAACTGATAACCTTGCTGACCATTACCAATTATTCAAGAGATCTGTTGTTCTGCACTTGGGTCCTTCACACACACCAGTGATAGTTGTTCTTTTGACACAAACTTGTGATGCTGGTGAACACAAACCTTGTGCTCCCTGCATGAGGATCTTTGGATCCATCAGAATATACTGGAGCAAATACTTGATGTGTTTATAACCTGTCTTCAAACTGGTTAAAAAAAACCCCACTTTTGTTCGGCCCTCTCTTTCCAAATATGGTAGAAGTACCTTTTGTTTTTGGATGTCACTCCTCAGAATACCCCTGAAGATTTGACCAGTATCTCATCTTTATTTACTGCCTATGTCTACTGTGCAGTGGGATTTCACCCACCTTGACTCATACAGCAGACAAACAGGTCATTTTGAAAGCACCACAACTGACTCCAAGCTTGAGCTTGCACCACCTCCAACATCTTTACTGAGGTTTTTGCTGCAGAACCCCGATCAACACATCCATAATCCAACAATGATCTTATCAATGCCACATGGTTATTTCTAACTGCAGATCCGCTCTCTCCCCATTCTGACCTTGTTAAACATCTCATCACATTTAATACCTTTTTGCACTTTGTACTTAATCTACTTATGTGTTCATTCCATGTTAACAAAAATCTGATCTTTCACTTGTTCCATTCCTTGCCCATGCTGGGTTACGGTCAGTTAGGTTAGGGTTAGGGATGGGCAGGAACACATTATTTAGTAATGCTTAACTGTAATTTTATTACTTTCCCCAGTATCTTGTAAATTAAGGGATTACAATTGCCAGAACAGTAATTATATTACACTTACTTATCTAAGTAACTCAGTAGTTACTGCATTACTGAAAGGGCAATCTACATGGTGGCACTGATGACACTGATCTCTGACAAAAGTATCTGTCCTCAGATATTTTATGAAAGTATTACAGTTTGAATTAAGTTTTGGGAGCTGGCAAAACTGGTTGTGCGTCACTTTTTATAGGACGATGGTTGGGTTGCAAAAGTAATTCAATAAAGTAACTAGTAATGTAATTAATTACTTTAGATACAAAGGAATGAGTAAAGTAAATGTATTTCTTTTATCAGTAATAAGTAACTTATTACTGTTTCAGAGTAGTTTGCCCAACACTGGTTAGGGTTTGGGTTTTTCTGTGTAGAAAGCTTGTGTAATTACTTTAGGCAGGGCATCTGTGCAATTACTATGTGGACACAAGTGCAATAATTTTGTATAGGACTTTTTGTGCAATCACTTGTTGGGGCATTTGTGAACACTTGGGTGAACGGCACCATGCAATACTCTTGGGGTTAATGGATGGGGGAGTGATACTGTATGTTAATCGTTGTTTGTACATGTGGAGATGTGTTGCCTGTGTTCTCTTGAATTTTCAAGACAAATTTTTCCTAAGGCATGCAAAAGGTATCTTATCTTATCTTAACTTATCTCACATGAATTCACAATGACACATGAATTAACATGTTATCCCTAGTACAATAAAAATCTAATTCAGCTGTTCTCTCATGCCTTTTCAAGCTGTTGTATCCATGTCTTACAGAGATCTGTCTCCACCATAACACCCCAGGTTAAGTTGATGCACAGAGGGACTGTGTCCCAGGCCGACAGTCCTTCCTGATGGAGTGCTTGTCTCTGGCAGGAGGGACTTCGTAAGATATCAGTGATGATTGGCGCTCAAACAAGTTCAAGTTTATGAATCTGTTTCTCAGATGTCAAACTTCTCTTTTAAAGATGTCAACTATATTATTATTACTATTTTGTTGCTGATGTTTACGTTTCACCTGATAAAAATTTAAAGAATGCACAATTTTTTTTTGTGTGTGAACAGTTCTACATGTATCTGTTTACATAAACAAATATATATATAGATCTTGTCCTTATGACTTTATTGTATTGTATGTATTGTATGAAGGACTACAAACTTTTATTTTGTTACAAAACAATGGGCTGCACAAGCATGAATAAATTCCTTTGCACTTTGTGCCTTTTAACATTTATATTTACCACATGTTCAAAGCTAAAACTGTGGCACAGAGACCTTGTGAACACAAATTTACTCTACAATATAAGATGCTATCAAATCTATCCTATCAACCCTGCTGTTAGGTCAGGACCAAAGAAGGCGCATCATGTTCGGAGCGCAACCAACAGCATGCAAGAGAAATTTTTTAACGTTTGAGAGGCTGTGCACAGGGAAATTGCATCATCATCCATCCATCTGTCATCCATCCATCCATCCATCATCATCCATCCATCATCCATCCATCCATCCAGCCAGCCCTCCCTCCTCAAAGTTTAAAGAAAATCATTATAAAGGCTGAGAAGTATTTCTTTGAGTGGTTTTTCTTATGACTTCCCAAACATTAACAATGAGTTTATCCTCTGCTCTAATGATTTAAGTTTTGATCATGTCCTGTTTATTTTATTTTCCGTTTTTATATTAAATTTATTTCAAACATGTGAAAATGAAAATAAAAAACAAAACATGGATCATCAATGAGATTGGTATCAAACATACAGCAAACTCATACTACATAAAGAAACATTTTATGTCCGAAAAGGAGTACGTAGAAGTTTGACACTTTGTCTCTTGTTTGATCAAGACCTAACCCTACTCTAGACACATACCAAACAATATCACATACTATTGCACACAATGTGTGTGTGTGTGTGTGTGCGTGATTGTGTGTGTGCTTGTGTTTGTGGGTTTTTGCATGCATCCCTGATAGAATGTGACCTCTGTTTGCAAGAAATATGCAAAGTATGAGTCTCTGTGGGAACCTGCTGGGACAACAAATTGAAATCCTTCTCTTTAGTTTTAGCTGTAGTGAGGCATTTGTCTCATATTCTGTGTCAACACTAACATTAACTTTATCTTGTGTGATTTAGTGGTACATGGTGGTGAGTACAATTTCTTTTTGTTTTATTGTACTTCTGTAGTTGACTCTTGAGCTTTGTAGTGAGTGGGGTGAA
The DNA here is from genome assembly GCA_029874485.1 of Naso brachycentron. NCBI lineage: Eukaryota > Metazoa > Chordata > Actinopteri > Acanthuriformes > Acanthuridae > Naso > Naso brachycentron. The sequence continues at coordinate 1,219 of JAQFJA010006604.1, read as the reverse complement.
GACTCCTGGTTGAGTTTTGACTACGAAACGTGTGGGTTAGAAAAATGAGCTCATAAACTGCAGAACAAATGAAGATATACTGGATGACCCATACAGTGTGTAGTCACTGCTGTGCAGTAGAATTCAAAGTTATATTTGTTTTCTTTACAGAGTATTTAAATTTTAAGTGTTAAATTTACTGTTGGAAATTTAGTGTGGGGGAGTGCAATCTGTAGGAAACTGAGGGAAAATACTGAGAAATAAAAAGGAGTTAATAAAAAAAAATAAAGATTATTATTATTATTATTATTATTATAAATACTAATACTACTACTACTAATAATAACAATAAGAAGCCTAACTTTTGACATTGTATTGTTAATACAGTTATTTATTTATTTTTTAAATAAATATTCCAAAAATAAGGGTGTGGCAGCTATATGCTGGTGTTATCTGGGCAGTGTTGCCATGGAAACATTTGGAAACCCTATTTCAACATTTCCCCACCCTGCCTTTGGTCAGTCCATTCAAACTCCATGCAAATGGGGGCTGAGAAAACCAAACTGCCTCTTCAGTACTCCTCCTGTCTCTGTACTGTACTGATTATATTTGCTAAAAATTAGCTTTAGATAGTTTAGTGTTTTACTATACAACACTCCCCGCCCTTTGGAGAATTAAAAAAGAATTGGCTTAATGAGATGAGATAAGATGAGATACACTTTATTGTCCCCTTGAGGAAATTTTTCATGGGCTCAGCGCTGCATCAACAATCTCATAAAAGTTGAACAGATTCGCATGCACAAAGGTTAAAATGGATAGAAAGGAAGCGCATACACACACGCGATAAAATCAGTTGAGAAAACGAGTTAAACACAGCATTACACCTGGTGACATATTACACTCAAACATTGCACATATCCAGTGTTGTCCTTAATGTACATTATTGCAAAATCACATATTTAAAGAAAAAAGTTGCATCTATAAAGTATGTGAGCTGAATTAAGTAACGCTTAGGCTTACTGTTCAAAAGGTTGATGGAGGCAGGCACAAATGAGTGTTTGAAATGGTTAAATCTACATTTTGGGACTCTATGTTGCCTGCCTGATGGTAAGAGCTCATATTCTGAGTAAAGGACATGGGGTGGGTCAGCCAATATCCTTTTAGTTCCACTTAAAACGGACTGCTCACAGATGGACTGAAGGGACAGCTGTTCTTTTTTCCCCTATTATTTTCATGGCAG
>JAQFJA010006505.1:0-10059 GCA_029874485.1 Naso brachycentron | reverse complement strand
TGTCAATAGATCATGTTGCGTTTTCTCCACATTATTTGGGATTTTGGCTGCAGGCGCACACTACACACCTCTTCATACAATCAGTAAAGAAAAAGACTGACTGACTGTTACACTGTTTTTGGAGAGTTTCGTCGACTAACACGCCTGTGGACTTAAGCCTACCAGGCTCGTCTACGTTGCTTTCTGGCTTGCCCACAGGTAACCCCGTTTTTCCCTGCCTACGCTATGAACTGTGGGTAATTCCCTTGAGCAAGTCTGCAGAGATGCTGACTTACGAAAAGTGGCCATAAAGGGCTCGAGATGAGCCCTCAGTCACTTCACGCTTTGACATCGGTACAGCTTTAATCCCTACACGGATTTACCGGGAACAGTCTCAAAGTTTGTGAGTCTGTGAGGGTGGAGATTGGGATTGGCTCATCAAATGTAGGCAGTCTATAAACACGTGACGTTTGCATTTGCTCGATTGCAATTGGCCGGCTGACTTCCGCATGTTTTCGTGCAGGGAAGCAACATGGCAGGAGAGCTGTGGAACAGAGTACACATCCCTCTCCCTGGTGCCATTTCTGTTGTCCGCGTACCCTTCAGCTCAAACACAGGTACAGTACGTCTGTCTCATGCTTACAGGCTAAACATGTCGGTTTTGTTACGTAGTGTGGAGCTGAAGCTCTACGTTAAAGACGCTGTATGCGTACATGCCGTTTGAAACCCACGTGGGAGGGCTTAGATCTACCGTCGTTAGTGTTGATGTCCTCTGTCACTGAATGTTGAATGCTGATGATTTTCCAGATGCAAAGGTTAAAAGTCTGTTGGTCGAAACCGGGAGGGTGCTCAAGCTGATACGCAGCGAGATTCTTCAAACGGAGATACGAGTTCTGTACGGACTGCTCTACATCCTGAACAACAGCTTCAGAGGCAACAAGACGTTCAAAGGCTTACAGCAGGTGAGGACCTGAGCTGGAGCACATTTACTCAAGTAGTGTGCAGAAGTAAGATTGTGCGTCGATCTGCTCAAAGGAGAACTTTGTTTCAAGTGATAAACTTGTAATCTTTAACAGTCAGCGTCTCAAAGCAAGATTAGCAACACTCACTTCTAAATAACTGCATGTGTGATAATGATAAACTGATTATAATTCACAGTGGTCCTCTTTCTGCATGAGCACTTGAAGAACATTCGCTTGATTGCAATTTCATTTGCTCAGTGAGATTTTCAAGTACTTTTGAAAGATTCATTTATTTGTCTTTCTATGGGACTTACTTTCACGCTACACAAAGAAAATGAGTTTATGGTGGATGAGTTTAATGTGTTTGATTTTTTTAAAATTAACTGTGTTTAATGTCACAGTCTGAGGAAAGAAACTCGGGGTGCGAACTTTTGGGGGAGCCAGGGGGGAGCTGGCCTCCCGCTGATAAGACATGAGCTCCCCCTGAAAACATGATGTGAAATTTTGGGGGGGTCTCTAAAATATTGACAGTATACTGGTTTTATCATTGTGGATGATGTGTAAAATTAGGTTATTATTAATGTGTGACAGTACAGTGTGCCTTGTTTTCGTTTCTGTCATGCTGTGAAGTGCTTTGATAACAGTATGCGGAGGTTTGATGTGGTGATGCTTATATATCAGTTGTGCATAAAGCAAGTATTTTTGCTATTTTTGAAACAAAAGTCACAGTGTAAGTCCTCCTTTTTGAGGCAAGCACAAGCACCCTTGTCGTCCCGCCCCAGCCCCCCACCCACCAGTGAGCTCCCCCGAAAGCGATGGTGTAGTTAACACACTGAAGAAGCTGTCCTGTTGTCAGGCGGTGCAGCAGCCGACACGTCTGTATTGTTCTCTAGACAGCAGTATTTCTATTTTAACGGGCTGAGCTCAAGCCAGTTTTGAATGTTATGCTGTACTGTACTGAGATTGTGCTATGTTTAGTTAAGGAAATGTCTATTTATGTGAGACGTTAGTTGCCAGGAGCCTGTCTCACATTGTTTCCTAGGAGACCGTGAGTAACGGAAGTGAGTTCACTGTTTTTCCTTTTGGGTCATGCATGTTTTGGCTGGTGAACTTTGAGTGGACAAGGAGCTAACAGCTAATGTATGAGGCCATTTCTGTTGGCGTCGGCTACGGCCTGCAGGAGCCTGTGTTTGGTTTAACAGATAAAAAGCAACAGTCTGGGATCACACCTGGTGACTTTCTTATCGGAGGATGTTACAATATTTTAAGTATTTCTGAAGCATCTCAATACTTTCTCCGTCACATCTGGCCACTACAGGATGTGTGATGGTCGATCTGTGTTAGTCCTGGAGATGGGAACAGAATAGTCAGAGATGTAAAATAATAACAAAGCTAAAGAACCAACTCACTAACTGTGTCGTGACTTGTATGCTGCATATTTGACATATTTTCTTCTCTCTCTCAGGTTGAACAATGCATAAACAGGTTGAAGAGCATGAAGCTCGATGTTGCCCTCCAGGAGCTGACAGAGCTTTGTCCCAATAGAATCCAAAGGTAGGTAGAAAAGTGGTTTAATGTGTGATGTGCTGTTTATGCCAACACGCGAACAGAACATATGAGCCAGCTTTGCTGTTTGACACATACTTTATGTGAGAGCAGGAATAAATTAAATGCAGTAAGGTGAAATCACAGGAGCTTGATCATGCTGCAGATATTCGATATTCACCAAAAATGTCTTGATGAGTTCAGGCACCAGTCTTTCACAAACATTAGAGATTCAGGAGCATACATAAATATGTAAATAAAAAAATTTTTAAAAAAGCAATTACACCAAGAGGGGCAAACGGACTTTTTAGAATTTTAAAGGAAATCCAGAGCCTAATTAAACAAATGTTCTCTTTTATTTTTCTGGTTTTTAAGTATCTTATGAGCAAAAGAAACAAGTGTTTAACATATCTGGCAGCACCGGTGAGAATCTTAGGCCACGTTTTAACGAGAGCAGCCTTACAGGAAACAGAAAAGTCTTTCCTTTACGTTAAAAAAAAAAAAAATCTGCGTTTACATGAACAACCAAAAGCGCTGTAGTATGCATGTCAGGCTGGTAGTTGGTGGTGTAACTTTGTAATGACATACCACAGGAGCACTTAGCTTTGTTTTAGCGACGTTGCTCGAAGCCTGCTTTCAGCTTTCGGTATTGCCGGTTGACACAGCTGGAAAGAGGCTTGCATTTTCAAAAGCTTACACTCTGGAATCTGGTTTTAAAAGTTTGTGGTTTTAGGGGCATGCTCAGGTACAAGAATTAAAGCCGAACTGCAACAAAAGTTTACTGTTGGATGCAAAAACTAAACAGCCCTTAAAGGGAAAGCTGTTACATAATAACGCTGGCAAGAGGTTGTCAAAACTCAGGAGAAGCACTGGAGATTATCGAGCCTGAGCTTTAGGATAGTCATCACCGCTGACTCAACAGTTAAAAAAATTTACACATTACATCAGTCATGCATGTAGCTGAATGTAGGAGGCTGTAATTATCATTTTATTTAATGTAATGGACATGTGTGTGTGTGCTGTGTGTGTTTGTTTAGAGGACTGAGCATCAAGGCCGGTGAGTGTGACGTCCCCAGTCAACCCATGCTGGAGTGGTTCTGTCTCAAAGTGCTCGGAGCCGCCCAGCTGATGAGCTGCACCCTCAGTCGCTGCAGCAGAGCCTTCATGTATCCTTTTTAGAGGTGGCGCTATTCAGAGACGACAAGAGTAATCAAAAGGAAATCAGATACTGCTTTGCAGCTTTGGATCTGGAGTTGGATTTAAAGGAGAACTTTGGAATTTTTCAACTTGGGTCATATTTCCCCGTGTGTTTGTGTGTAACTGATGGGGACAACTATTTTGGAAGTTGGTCCAGTATTGAGGGAGGCCGATACAGCTGAGAAAGGAGCTGGAACATGATTCCACTGACTGGCTCAGATCAATCGTGTAAGTCTCTGAGCATTTTTCTTACACCTGGGACACACATCTTGTGTCTACCTCTGCAGCGCGTCTGTGTCGCTGATCTGCTGCTTGTATGTCTTTCATACAAGCAGTGTCTGCTGCGTTTGCTGCAGGCATCACTGCTGTCTTTCTGCATAGAGCTTTCCTTTAAAATTTCCCATACTGCAAAAGTGTTTGATGTCACTACAGTATATATATATATGATGCATTTCTGTCATATTTAGTGTAGACAGAAGTGGGGGGGGATCTGCAGTGAGGATGATGATGCCTCCTATGATTCGTCACTTTCTGACCGAACAGCCTCGTGAAAATGATACTTTACAATTCTTTGTATTATAAACTGATGAAATTTGTTAAAGCAAGTCATTTGCTGCTTTTAAAGTGATTTCGTTATTTCTGTGCTTAGTTTTTATGTAATTATAATATTTGAACAAAAAGATCTGGTCTTTCAGACAGAAGTCTTTTGAGATTAATGCAGACTAGCTAATACCAACACTTTTCGGGGAAAAAAAACATGACCATTCCAAGGGTAAACTAGAACTACCTAGTAAATTTGAAGCATCTCCCCTTCGTCACAGAGGCACGTAACCTTGGTGAGTCAATTTTAATATTTGTTAAGCACAATGAGAACTAGACTTTACACCAAATGTTGAATCTGGTGACAAAGTCACTTTAAAGTCATTATAGTAAGCAGAGTTCTGTTCCTGTTCAGACACTGCAGGTGTGTCTCCACTCCAGGCTTGTACGATGTGCACAGTGTTGTTAGATAAAGTCAGCCACAGTCTGTGACCAGTCTAAATTAAAGAACAAAACTAAACTTCACTGCATTGGTTCTCTGTTTTGACTGTCATTCATCCTTAAACACAAATACTGTTTTACATGTAAAGATCCTCCAAATGCTTCACAATTAAATCTTTAAATGAAGGGATTCTCTGCACATAAGCGCTTGTGAGAGGTTTTGTTTTGAAAGACACAATGAAAATGTTGAAACTACAGTGAATGTTTCTGATATGTCAGTGTGACCATTAACATTTCTGTATTTTAGCAGAGAAATGTGCGCGTCCTGACGAAAAAATCTGCAAGCCTCCTGAGCTGAGGTGTTGCGTGGCTGCCGACGTGCGTCCAACATTCGTCTTACACGTGCTGTGTGACTGCTCAAATCTGTTTTAATGGGCGCTGAAAAAATAAGCAGACATCCAGCAGCTGCGCCGTTATCTTCCTGCAGGGTGCTAGATCCTGCGAGAATGACACCTTGGAGTGAGATTTGGTTGCACACAGCCCGATAAGGGAAATGTTTTGCTTGCTGTTGTCAGAGATTTAAACCATCGATCTGAACCCATCAGTGGTGAAAAAAACCCCAGAGGCCAGTTAGCAAATGATTTTTATTAAAGTAAATTAATAAATCTATGAATAACTTAAAGTAAGCATGGCATGTGTAATCAGTAGGATCAGTAGTGAAAGTGAGTGCATGAGTGGAAGAGTTCAGTGGTGCAGCAACACAAACCAAACAGCAGACCAAACCAAAGAGCTGTCTCAGGCCGGAGGAAGAGAGAGATGCTAAGCTACCCTGACACAGAGGGCCCAGGCGTACCAGTTCTGCTAATGAAATCAGGTGTTCCCTGCTCTGCAGCTTTCTCTCTCTGTCCCCACCTACCTGCAGTACCTGCAAAGTAAATAACAGCAGTCAGAGAGGTTGGAGAGGGTCGTCACAGTGGACAAACTTGGACTGCGCATCAAGAATCCCATTCTAGCTTGTTTCTTGGCTGCCGGCTGCGTCAGCCACCCTCAATACTGTATCAACTTCCAAAACAGTTGTTCCTGTCAGACACACATGCACATGCACACGCACATGCACACGCACACGCACACGCACACACACACACGCGCGGGAAAATGGGGCCTAGGCTGAAAAATACTGAACTTCAGTTTGGCAGTCTTGTTCTTCTTCTTCTCTTGGTTATGGCCTTAACAGATGTTTGCTTCAGACTCTCAAGGCAGCAGATGAAATGGGAGGAGTTTGTTATCCTAAATTTGGTGATCACCAGCATGCTCAGTCGTCTCTGGTGAGTGCTCCCTCTCTCTGTCCCATCCAAAAATGAATTCAAATCTTCGTCGTTCAGCTTTACACTCTAAACCTTCCTACCTTTGTGCTCCACCAGGGTGATTTTCCGCGGTGTCCTCGTCAGCCTGTCCACTCTGTATCAGCAGCTCCTGAAGCTCCACAGTGAAGTAGCCAGAGCCCAGCGCATGCCCTTCCTAAGAGACTTTACCTTGCCAGCAGATATCACCAAGTTCCTGGGTCCCTCTGGTGCAGTTTTCCTAACCAAAAAGTCAGCAAACATTCCCCATGCCAGTGATAACAAGGAGAAGCAGACAAGGAGAAAGAAACCCTCTGCTAAAGTCAAGAAGCAGCGAAGAACCAAGAAGCTTAAAGAGGACCTTGGTGTTGCTGTTGAAAGAGGTTTGGAACTTTTCAGTTCTGAAGTGTGTAAAACAAAAATGATACAGGCAGTAAGATGACACTGTCCTAAAGGACATGTATGTTTGCCCAATTATTTCATTCAATTTAAAGAAGTTTTTAATTCTTTTTTTGACATTAAGCCTTAGAACAAGGATATTTAGGATCATATGTGATGTTCTACAGCATCAGACAATCCGCCAAAAAATAAAGTAAACACTTATTTCAAAAGACGTGAAACTGGCTGAGTGTTTAGTGGTGTCCTCGTATGTACTGTCACGAAAACACAAAGCTTAACACGGATATATAACCCGAAAGCGGCTCGTTCAGCTGCTTCAGGAATCAAACAAACAGCCGTTTCTGGCTCATATATCCGTGTTTAGCTTTGTGTTTTAGTGGCAGTACATGAGAGGACACCACTAAACATTTGGTGAGTTTCATGTCTTTTAAATCGAGCATTTTGTATTTTGCGACGGATTGTCAGAGTGCACATGCTCCTCCATCGTTTCTAGCCAGCAGTGATGTCAGCAAAGAGCTCCAGCTCTCAGGACTGCACCATCTGTCATAATAATGCTGTAGAACGTTGTATATGATCATAAATAATTTTATTATAAGGCGTAATGTGCAGAAAATTGAACTTCTTCTTTAATTATTAAACTAAAAAACAAAGAGTCAGCAAATGTGGTGCTATGTTGACCTGCACTGTCCCTATCAAATAAATGAAATAAAAGTGAAAGTTAAAAAAAAAAAAATAATAATAATTATAAAGGATCACCTAAAAGACACCAACTTAAACACAATAGTGTATTGTGGGAAATTCAAACTTTCACAGGCAGGTGTTTCTTCTTTTTAAAGTTTTTTAAACCAAAATAATCTTTAATGTGGCCTTCTGCAGTTTGTACCAGATGATTCTGGTGGAAAAATAAAAACAGTTTTCTCTCAGTATCTCAGCTGTTTGAATCCTGTTACAACAGCACTGACATTTTCATCATGTATTTGTTTTTCTTTTTTTCAGGTTCAGTTCATGACACTGACCTGAAGCCTTTCCTCGCGGTTTTTAGGAACTTTACAGAGGTATGTGAGCAAACCAGATAAAAATAATTTGTCATTCTTTTATTATTTACAGAAAATTTAATTACTGAGTCTTCTAACCTAATTATCTTATGACATCTCTGTGTGCACCAAAGGGCAAATCCTTCCGAGAGGAAACACACAGGACTGATAAGAAAAAGAAATTCAATAAGCAGGTGAGAGAGGCCTCGTCTTTCACAGACATGGCGGCTCATCTTGACAAAATGATCACATGGTGCAAATCTCACAAGATGGAAAAGGAGAAAGGCTTCCTTACCTTCCTGCGTTTGAAGTGCCAGAGGATGAAATGCCTCGAAGCAGCTGGTTACAAGTAAGAGCGACACTGCGGAATATACACTGATGGCCAGTTTATTAGGCACAGCTGCAGTCTAATGCAATTCAATATAACACCTCTGTCCAAACACCTTTTCAGAGTTTTTAAATGTTCAGTTTTAGGTGACTCTGCCCAACATACTTGAGCCAACGTGTAGAACTGTTGAGGAAGAACTACATATTTTAGCACTGTGTGACATACTTGTTACTGATATTATCTCTGTATGAATTTCTCCTCATCTCCAGGTTCCAGAGGAAGTTGAAGACCTTTAGACAGGAAGCACGCTGGGCTTTATCACCGCAAGGATCTGTGCCAAGAACCTTCCTGTCCTCTGCCGCATTGAGGACAAAAGCTCACCAAACTTTTCATTCAATCAGGAGTCGATTTAAGTCTTCAGCATTGAGAGCTGGCGTCAAAGAGAAACGGCCGAAAAGAGAAAAGAAGAGGACTGAGTTACCAAGAAACAAGACTACGTTCGAGGCAACTTCTCAGGCCACCAACCGTGACAACCACGATGACATAGATGATATATTTGCCTCTATAGGTTTGTGACGCTTTGGACATCCAAAGGAGCGACTCACTAATGGAGCTGAGTGTTTTAAGTACAGTTGGATGGAATTTAAAAACTGATGATTGGACATTGTATTAATGCCTCACAAGTGCTGAACAGCAGGAACTGATTGCACAACAAACCAGTATATTTGACATTAAGCTGTAAAGCCTTCTTTACTGACCTCTTCTGGACAAAAGTTTGGAGTCTGTTGCACCTGCAGCAAAACATCCCAGCAGGACATCGCTACAGTCCCAAGCTTGTAGCTCTTAATCTTTCTACGTTTGGGATGCAAACAGTACATGTGTTGAGCAGTTCCATTAACACCTGATTTTAAAAATGTGAGAATCTGACCTGACTAGTCTTTTTAAACCATTTGAACAAGAACCTGACACAAATGCATCAAGTGAAGGAAGGACAGCTTAATAATGAAATTACATGAGCTTGTTTTATTCACACTGAAGCCATAGCTTTGTGATCTTAAACCACAAATGAGGCTTTAGCCCTTTTAAACACTCACTCTGCTGCCTACTGCTTGCATGCAGTGAAAAACTATTTTTAGAGATATTGGGACATGTTGTTCTGACTTGTGAGACAGCGCTGCAGTATAATAATCGTTTTATATACTATGAAAAGAACATATTTACACCTATTTTTGCAGTAAAATCCATCAGCTTGTTGAGGCGTTGATGTTATTTTTGGCTCCACCTGGTGGATTTAACAGATGAATGCATTCAATAACTCATTTCACACTGCTGATTTTTCTCGGGATGTGAAATGAATCCCTCAACTCAGTTAATTTTAATGCTCTTGGTGGAGGCAGTAAGTGAGGTGTCAATCTTCTCCTCTAGAATTGGATTTGTGCCTACAGAGACTGTAATTTGCTTGAATGAACAGAAACACACTGGCAGTCCGCAAAGTGGCCTGTGCTCAAGGCTTTTCAAGTCTAGTATAAGAGCCGCACCGGCACAAGTGGCACCATATTGAAGCCATGCAGGTGTCTGGCAGTCGGCGGCGTGCGTGATTGCTCAGGAGTGGAGGCTGTGCACCAAATTAGAAGCTAGTTATGTTGCTGCCTGTGTTCTTGCTGCCCACTTTCTCCTCATCCTCTGCCAAAGAAGACACAGTCCTCCCATCTGCACAAATGCAACAGTGCAGTTTTCTTCCCCCTCACCGAGCCTAACTGGGTTGAGTTATGGTCTCAAGTCAGCCAACCAGCTTTATTTTTGCATTATTTGTGATCGTTGAGCTGTCTGGGTTTCATCTAAATCAGTTCGTCAAGGTCAGCTCTAATGCCTTCCTGCACTGAGAAAAAGGAGCACAGGAATATTTTTCCTATGTCTACATATATGTGCACGCAGGGAGTTAGAACATTTTTTTTCAGTAAAATCTGAGTGAGTGTGATAAATGCTATCACTTAAAGGGAGTCACAGCCTTATGGAAACAAAGGGGGACATATGCATCTGCCAGTCTTTTTGGACACTTCTGTCAACAAACTTTTTGCAGCTATTTTCTCCAATAAAAACTGACAAGGAAAATCTTTTCCTTACCAAAAGTGAAAGCACCAGTGCATAAATTAAGCTACAGTGCAGGTGCATGAGGAATGTAGGCCTTGTTGAAAATTCATTTAGTAAATAAAATACTTCAGGTGAAAGGCAAAAGAGGGATTGTAGTTTGTGGGAACCATGTTTTTCCAATTCTCTATACTAAAAAGTATTTA
>JAQFJA010006491.1:0-10059 GCA_029874485.1 Naso brachycentron | reverse complement strand
GATCTCACACACACACACACACACACACACACAGGACAAATGAAGATGTGATCCATTTTTTTTTTTTTTTAAAAGATGATTTTGTTGTAATCCATGATTTTGTCGTGCTAAAAGCACCCTCCATAATGGAATGGGTTCAATCTTGCATTCAGTGACGGTCTGTGTCTTTCAGTAATGTTATCTGACATTACTGCTGATTCTTGCAAGGAACAGAATCCATTCAGAGTTAGATTAGCTGTGGCATCAAAGCAACCGGAACAACCTAGAAGAACAGGCAGAAGGCAAGCTTACATTAATTTAAAAAGTAAGCTAACATGACATCATCAAGCGAAGCCTCATAAAGCAACCAGACTGACTCCATCAAACTCCTGAGAAGCATCCAGCTGAAACAAGATAACCACACACAAAGTCCGAATTAAACAACACACCATTTTATTTGTGTTTTAAGAAGGACATTGACATCATTCAATAAATATGAAGAAATTTAGTTCTTTGTGCATCACAGTGAATATTTTGATAAAACATTTTAGTTTACAAAGCCATCAAAATACATTCAGTTACAGTGAACACATGCTATTAAGCACTCTGCACAAGTGACACTAATAAATATCTGAGCAAAATTGTTTGACATGCAGGGGAACTCTTCGACATGCCTACAATTCTCACCAGAAGTAAAGCCAATATTTGCATGGTGCAGAGATAAAGCGCAGCCAGTTGTTGCCATGGTTAAGCTTTCAGATATACAGAGGAACATAGACCTCAATATAATTATAAATTATGATGCATTCAGTGTAGTTCCAAAAATAACCCACATGCTAAATGCTGATCATCATCATCATCATCATAATTAAACACCGCTGTATGTCATACTAATAGATTTTATTGAGTCCTGCCAGCAAGCGAGTGTCCGTCTATTATGTAACTTCATGAACCATCAGGCGCTCTGTCTGTATGACTGATACATTATGCAAACACACCCAGGACCCATCAGCTGTGTGTGAGGTGTCTTGACTGGAAATGATACACAATAGAGCCAACAGTAAGGTGTTGCGTTTTGTTACCAAACTTCCAGCTCCCTTGTAAACTTCCTCCAGCCAGCTGCCAACCTCAAGGTTCTTGTATTTAAATAAGGAGGTATTGTAAAGATAAGTCCTCATTTCAACCTCATGGATGGACCGTCGCTCATCCTCAAACTGATTTTGTTGGTGACGCCGGCTTGTCTCGCATCCAGTCACAATACACTGCGATCTTTTCTTTATATACACTTACTCTACATCACTGAATGTATGATTATATTGTCTGCGTTCTCATCAGTGATAGTTCAGTTGGGTTATTATGAACTTTTAAAGATTCTTTTCTGGAAATGTAAAATATTTAATTTCAGTTTCAGTTAAATACGCAGGTGGGTAAAGAGAAACCACTTTAAAACCCTGAAATGACTACCAAAGACCGCAGAATCCAACAGCAAGTAAAAGTATCAAAAAAGAAAATAAATCTTTATCACGTCACGTACACACTTTCAAGTTACTTTCTGAATCACTGTTTTATTTTCTATAAACACTGGAGACAAAAACAAAACAATCTTAACCAGTGTCTATCTTCTCATAAATTTTCAGTCTTTTGCACCTTCTTCTTGTCTTTCCTGTTCACATACTGTTTAGGCACCACCTGTTAACACCTGTCCACTCTCTGCACTGTTCCAGTTTTTCTTCTCCCTCTTCTTCTTCACCTGAGCAGCGGTGATGCTGGTGGTCTCTGTCTGACACAGATTCTGGACCAGTTTGGATTTGAGGAAGCGCCTGTAGGAGTCTCTCTCCATCAAGGTGTAGATCATCTTCTGAGCATCGCTGAAACAACACGGGCAGGCGTTCTCAACGTTCTGCCTCGTTTCCTCTCTGGTAATTGCATCTAAGTTTACCTTAAATGACATGAAATGAGAGAAGTTTTGAAATGCTAAAACAAATTATGTTCAACTTTAAATCTGACATACACAGAAAAAGGCCATTAGTCGGGGAAAGTTACTCAGAAAAGCAAAATAAGTAAGAGACACTGCTCAATTAACGTAACAAAAAACTAAATTATTGGATTTCGTTGTTGATGTTTCATCACAGAAACATCTTAAAGGAACCTAAAAAATTCATGAATTTAAATACAAGAACAAAAATCTAAAAAGTGGATCAGAATTTAAACAAAAAAAAACTTATGAGGCAAGTGACCAGTTTTGGTGAAAAGTGGAACAAAGTTCATCCAAGTTTATGTTGACAGTTTTTTTTCCCCATTTATATTAATTGAGATTAAATCTATTGGATTTAACTGAGTAGGCACAATATTTTCTTCATCCAGCTCCCAGAATAATGACAGAAACTAGAAATTAGAGCCTTAAACACAATGTTCACTAAATAGTCATGAAAAGAGCAGTGCAACACATTAATTATTTTTAGCTTTGCTGCTTCAGTCAGCTTCAAGTATTCACTTCTTTGGAAGAGAACGTGAAGATACATACATGAGATTTTACGGTTAAGGCCTTTGCACACTGAGTCCATTTTTTTCGAATGCGTCCTTCAGATCCGTGATTCAAAAAAACGTTACTCACAGAAACCTTGCACACTGAGTCTGATGCATTTGTTTTTCTATTCATTTCAAAAATTTGCAGTGCAAGGAAAAAAATGGAGTCGTCAAGCAGTGAGGATGATTTCTGGTTCTGTCACTTTTCAAAAAAAGAAAAAGAAAACACTGGGTTCATCCGACTCTAAAAAGAGAAGAGTGAGAAGAGTTTCACCTGCTGGTAAAGGAGCTGCAGAAATATCCTGATCGCTCCCAGGTGTATTTCAGGATGTCAGTGGTCCAGTTTGATACGCTGCCAGCTATACTGGGATCACCAATTTCCGCAAACTGATTGATCCTGAACAGCAGCTGGCAGTATGTTTGAGGCAGGGGAACACACACAATCTCTCTCTCTCTCTGTGTTCGCTTATTAATTAATTTGCTTAGTAATTAATTTTAAACGATTTTGATGAATGCAAAAAATGCAGAAAATCGAACCTGTTTCGAAAAAAAACAATGGAAAAAGTTTCAGAGTCAGAATGTAAACATGACTGACACAGCATGACGTTTTTTTTTTTTAAACGTGCATCAATTTCGGACGACAAAAACAGACTCAGTGTGCAAAGGCCTTGAGACGTCATGAGCTCCTTCTGTTGTTCATGTGCATACTCATTGGACATACAGCACTGTTGCACAAAGTCTTGAATTTCCCTCTGAATGTTGAGCCAGTAGAGTGTGTCACAAGCCTGCCTGTAGCTAGCCTCTCCCCCGGCATGGTTGTAGTGAATCTGCATCAGCAATTTCGGTCTTGCAGCATCAGAAATGATGATGTGCTGACTTTTTACAACCACACTTTTCTGTGCAAATATTTCATCTCTGATGGCCATGGGGGTCTTCTCTCTACAGTCTGGTCACCCCTTAAGCACAATAGTCTTGAGGGTCTGAAGACACTTCCTCTTCCATGTGTTGTTGAATCTGTGCAAGGTGTTGGCTGGTGTCGGTCAGGTAGTCTGTCTGCTGAATGGCTGCAACATCATAACTGCTCCTGCTGCAGGCTGCAGATCATTTCATGTGTACAGTGTATCTGTTCTCTCTTGTTGTGTAACGGCTCTGCTAAGCGTGTCACTTATATACATTTAGGGCCAGGCCTGTAAACCACTGTGAGGCAGTAGTTTTAGAGTGTGAGGAGCATGCTCTGACAGGGTTTTTGTGTGCTGAGGAGAGGTTTCCTTAAAATGGACACCAATGGACAATGGTCAGTCTCTGCTGTTATATCTCCCCACCTGTATAGGTAGTGGTGGAAACTAATGGCAGGCAACCCTGTTGCTCAAGGACTCCTGTTCAATCTGTGTGTAGTTCTGCTCTGTCTGGGTCAGTGTACATGAGGCAAAATGCGACCAGCTGCCCTTCCTGAACCAGGGAGCAGCCTAGACCTGTCTGACTGGAATCGCTTTGTTTGGTGACCAGCTTGTTGATGTCATAGAATCTTAAGACGGGCACTTCCATGACCAATACTCTATTGTCCTTCATGGCCATGTCATGTTTGGGCAGCCAGTGCCACTGCACTTCCTTATCTATCAGTCTTCCCAGTGGTTCATACACCTCTGACAGGTGCAGAATGAACCTGTAAAGGTAGATCACAATCCCCACAAACAAACCCCCTTAATTACCTCACAGACATTCCAGGCAAGACGCCCTTACCCCTGGTTCACACATACTGTGTGAGCTGCGCGTCTGCGTGATGTTACCGCTTGGTTTTCATTTCGGCGTCCATGGAAACAAGTTAGAGCAGCCACACTTCCGACATGAGCAGCGCATATCATGCGCGAGTCCTGCATGGTGGCTGCTGTACATCATCTGGAGATTCAGAGTCTTGCCTATTTTTACTGCGCCAAGCATGCGTTTCTTGGCAAAAAGAGACAAAGAAACGACCTGTATACAGTCATATTCATATATTTTCTAGCATGGCACTACAACGAAAGTGTTTATCCTTGTTTACAGACGTGAAAACCACTTCTGGTATGCTTTCACATTAAAAGCCCTTGCAAATACAGACCGAACTAAACCCTGTTCATCTGTTTTTATTCCCAACAATTTTTTTTTCTGAAATCAGTATGTTTGAGGGTTTCAAATATGATTATGCTATTTATCAAAGCGAAAGCTGTGTAAAAACACAGTAGGGCTGTGGTGCTGTGCTGGAGCTGCAGGCTGCAGAGATGCCCTATGTGTGAACAGACACAAGCGCGCAAGACGCAGCCATTGGTAAGGCCATGCATACGCATTGCTCACGCATCCTGTGTATCCCAGGGGTTACTTAGCATGCACTCATACGAAACATGCACAAGTGTGATTGCCATTGCATGCTAAGGAAGTGTTTCTGACCTAAAACATCCATGAATGAAATAAGTAAAACTTGGAGTGCTGTCCATTTCGTCTTTTTCATCAGTTGTGCATTTGATGGGTTAACTACCCCGTTTTTATTTTCTTCTTGTGGGTTGAGCGCATTGTATCCTGTTTTTGTTAAAATAAAGCAAATAAAACTAAAATAAGACAATTTTCTGATACCTTTTGAACCAAGGTTTAAACATGTCATCCCTTCAACAAAAGATACTTGTATTTTTCCAAAAAAGTGAAACATGGGAAACAAGATTTGTGTAAGCAGATAAAGTGATGGGATTTCTTCCCGTATGGTGGCAGTTTAACAGGATTATTAGTGATCTTATTCAGTTCTTGAAATCAGTATGTGGCAAATGTTTAAAGTTGTGTGGACACAAGCATTTTATTCTTTTCTATGGACATGTGGTAGTTCTATTTAAAAACCATTGTTGAATCTCAGGAAGCTTCATTTTCCCCCATCATTGATTACATCAGTGTTTCCCACACGTTAAGTTATTTGTGGTGGACATCCACAATGTAAATGCAGCCCACCACATAGGCCTATTAATTCTATGTGGAGCTACGCATGCTTTTCACTTACTCAAGAGAGCGCACCAGTGAATGGCATGATGTTATATACTCAGACACAGTAAATGGCAATTTGGCTTTTTGTCCTTCAGTAAAAGCAACAAAGTAGAGGAGCATCCTGCTCTCTTCAAGGGAGGAAGCAAACAAGACTTTGGATGTAGAGAAACATTTGCTGCTTAATTGAAGAGAGTTGAAAAAATGGAAAAAGTGAATGTGTATCCATGTGTGTTGCCAATAAGTTGGTTGATAGAGTAAATGCAAAGACTATCTTTTTATCATGTTACATTTAGACAGCAATCCCCACCCCTATGGACAACCACTACTGCAATTAGAATCTGATTCTGTGCGAAACACTAAAATCATATTGTTTTAGTTGTTTTTTGATTAGTTTCATATGAAATGGCTGCAATTTTTTTGTTTCAGTGTTCCCTTCAGATGTCCAGCAGCTGTTCATGGTTAAAGAAGAGGTTTCCCCTGAGTGGAGTCCTAGCATGGACCAGCAGGTGCCAGAGTCTGTGCAAATAAAAGAGGAAGAGAAAGAACTCTTTACTGGTCAGGAGGGAGAGCAGCTTAATGTGCTGGAGGACACTGATATCACCAGGTTCCAATTTACTGCTGTCACAGTGAAGAGTGAAAAGAAGGAGGAGGAGGAGGACAACCCTCAGTCGTCACAGCTTCAAAGTCATATTGAGCACAAAAATGCGGAGCTACCAGCCAGTAGCTCGACAACACAGATAAAAACAGAGACTGATGGAGAAGAAGGATCAAAACCTGCCGGTAACCCAGGTATGTCCAGTCATCTACAACCAAACAGTGATGGAAAGAGTTCAAACTCTTCTGAGCATCAAGAGAGTTATGATTGGCATAAACCATTATCAGATTCTGGACCTGAAAATGAAGACAATGATGGCTTGGACGAGGTGTGCACAACTGAGTCAGGTGTAAATGCTGTGAAATGTATAAAAAACACTGTTGGTAATGTAGAATGTAACACAAGAAAAAAATCCTTTATCTGCTTTCACTGTGGTAAATACTTTAACCAAAAGGTTCATTATGACTTACACATGAGAGTCCACACCGGGGAGAAACCATTTGCTTGTGAGCTTTGTGGCAACAGATTTAAACGACAAGAGTGCTTAAAGACACACATCAAATTTCATACAGAAGAGAAACCATTTGCTTGTAAACTTTGTGGCAAAGGTTTTACAAGACATGGACATTTGAAAACACATATGAGAATCCACACAGGAGAAAAGCCATTTACTTGTGAACTCTGTGGCAAAGGATTTACAAGACAAGAACATATGAAGTCACATGTGAAAGTCCACAGAGAAGAGAAGCCATTTGCTTGTGAACTCTGTGGCAAAAGATTTACGCGACAAGAACGTTTGAAGACACACATGAGATTCCACACAGGAGAAAAGCCATTTGTTTGTGAATTTTGTGCCAAGGGATTTACAGTAAAAGGACATTTGAAGACACACATGAAAGTCCACACAGGAGAGAAGCCATTTGCTTGTGAACTTTGTGGCAAAGGATTTACAAGACAAGGAGATATAAGCAGGCACATGAGAGTCCACACAGGAGATAAGCCATTTGCTTGTGAACTTTGTGGCAAAGGATTTACACAACAAGAACATCGGAAGACACACATGAGAGTCCACACCGTACGGAAACAATTTTCTTGTGAACTTTGTGGTAAAGGATTTACAAGACAAGGAGTTATAAGCAGGCACATGAGAGTCCACACGGGAGATAAGCCATTTGCTTGTGAACTTTGTGGCAAAGGATTTACACAACAAGAACATCAGAAGACACACATGAAAGTCCACACAAGAGGGAAACCATTTGCCTGTGAATATTGTGGCAAAAGATTTATAAGACAAGCAACTTTAAAGACGCACATCAGAGTCCACAAAGGAGAGAGGCCCTTTACTTGTGAACTTTGTGGTAAAGGATTTACTCAGCATGGAACTTTGAAGACACACATTAGAGTCCACACAGGAGAGAAGCAATTTGCTTGTGAACTTTGTGGTAAAAAATTTACAAGACAAGACTGTATGAAAACACACATGAGATGCCACACTGGAGAGAAACCATTTTCTTGTCAACTTTGTGGCAAAGGATTTACAAGACAAGGGGATATAAACAGGCACATGAGAGTACACACTGGAGAGAAGCCATTTTCTTGTGAACTTTGTGGCAAAGGATTTACACAACAAGGAACTTTGAAGAGGCACATGAAAGTCCACACAGGACAGAAACCATCACGTGTTGCACATGATGCACCATCAGTGTAGAGAGACATATTTAGCAAATATGAGAAAAGGTTATTGGTCAGTATTTAACCCAGTAGCACCAGGCTCTTCCTACTCCACCCTGACAGTAACTTTAGGCTTTCCTCCTCCCAGCCAGTAACATCAGGCTCTAACTTTTTATGCACGATGAAGTCAATACGAAAGATAATTATGAAAAAAACAGTAGGCTACAAATGTAATTTATTAATAATAAACTGTGTTGTTTGGTTCATCAGATGTGGTTTGTTGATGCTATTGGTTGAAGTAGGCCCAAGATAGGCGATAGCAGGCAGATAGTTCATCCAATCACTTGGAAAGTTTTCGCTTTGGAAAGTTCCTGCCTTTTTCAAAACAGTCTCCATTGACAATTTAAGAAGAAATCAAATCATAAATGCTTATGCAGAGCATAGCCTATAATTGGACCTTCTTGGATAGTTTGTGATGAAATGTGCTTCTTACGCTTCTAATATTTAGCACTAAAATTATTACTGCACAAAAGATACATATGAATGTGATTATTCTTTTTTCCTATGTATCTTAACACCACCAGCTAGTGTTATCGTTATCAATAAATAAACAGACAAAAATTTTAGAACATTCAGGCCTAATTAAAAATAATATTTGTGAAAGTGTTGAATATTGTTGAAATTTGGAAGAAATGTGCAGACTACTCAATCACAAAACTTGGATTTTAAAGGCTTATTAGAACATGATCTTAAGACACAAGAATCATACTTCTGTTTTTGTCAGGATGCATTCCCCAGCTGTAAAGATTAAAAGCAGTGATATCACTCTGAAAACCACAGGAATTGTCTGTTGGAGGGTAAAAAAATTGCAGTATAATTTTTAAAGATGTTTTAACTTCTTTTCATATTGAATACAGGGGGAACAGTGAAACATTATCAGCTGTCAGGATGCGTTCCCTATTTTGAGATTTTCTCAGTATATTGCACAGAAAGTATAGGCCTAGCCTAATTCAGAATCAGAAGGAAAAGAAAGCTTTGTCATTACACCAAATAGTACGACAAGATTTGCTGTGCAATACCTGAAATAACTCTATACAAACATTCGCACATGCTTCACACACATTTACCCACATCCTTTAATAGTAAAATAAAAAACAGCATAATAAGAGTTTTAGCAGCATAGTAAGAACATCGAAGCAATGTTTGAAATACTGTTTAAAATATTGCACATTAAATAGTGTATAAAATATTCCACAAAATGTCCCAGAGTTATTGCATAAAAGGAGTGACCACTGTGACTGCACTATATAGGTAATTAGTGGTCTAGTCCTGAGAGCTATAATAATGCAGAGGTGGTGGCAGTAGGAAGGGGAGGATGTTTGTAATGTCTTTTGAAAAAAGCGATTTCAGCCTGGAGATGCAGGTTAAAGGCTCTATAGCGCCTCTCAGATGGTAACAGTGAGGAGAGCTGAGGAGAGGGATAAATTTCATCTTTCAGGATGTTGCTAGCTCTGTCGGGACAACGTGTTTTGAAGATTTCATCCAGTGTGAGCAGGAGGAGGAAGGTGATTTTCCAGGATGTTTTTATGACTCCCTGTGACTATGGAGGTTTTTTCTAGACATGTCTGTGCAGTTTGCATGCCATGCTGTGATACTGTATGTTCAAATGCTCCCAGTAGAGCAATGAGAAAAGGCCTTGAGCAGTTCTGCAGACAAGTTGGTTCTGAAGTGTCCTCGGAAAGTCAAACCACTGCTGGGCCTTTTTTTTCCAGTGCAGTGGTGTTGGCTGACCATGTGAAGTCCATGAGATGTACATCCCCAAGAACCTAAACCTAAACAGGAGCCCCTCTCCACTTATTCTGTAGTTAGCAGACAGAGGTCATCTTTGTGTCTCTGGAAGTCAAAGATGATTTCTTATGTCTTTTTGATGTTCATTATGAGATTGTTCAATGTTCAGCGTCTTGTCAGATTACAGACTTCATCTCGGTAGGCTGTCTCATTACTGTTTATAACCAGACCCACCACTGTCATGTTATCTGCAAATTTAACTTGAAAAGCACTCGGAGAGCGCAGACCTCTGCCAAGGCAGCTCCCCCGCCCCAGACGCTGATCCGATTCCCGTAGTAACGTGTAAGGGAGGGCGGGGGGTGCTAGATAAACTGGGAGGTGTGGTGTGAGAGCGTGTGAAGACAGTCAAATGCGAGAGAGAGAGCCCTGTTATCACTGTTAGCTTGTCTGTGTTATGCTAGCGGGTGCTGCCATAGGGTGCTGCTGAGAGAGCTACAGGT
>JAQFJA010006463.1:0-10062 GCA_029874485.1 Naso brachycentron | reverse complement strand
CCGTTATAGCTCTGATTTTTGGAACACCATAGTTTGTAAGAATATGCATCATCTCTTCTGTACACTGTCTAATGCTGTGAAGAAGTCTACAAAAATGATTCCAGCCTTCCTCTTGGCAGATCTTCAGTCATTCTCCTGGATGGACAATGGATCGACCCTTTCTGAAACCACTCTGATTTTTCCTGAGTTTGGTTTGATGTGGTTAGGTGTTTATCCTTGATGCAATAGCTGATATCATCATTCCTTTGTAGTTTTCCAGCAACTGGAGATCACCTTTCTTTGGAAGTGGGATGATAAAAGTCTTGGAGAATGACGTTGGTTTATTTCCCTTGACTGTTAAATGGCAGAACTCTAAAAGTTGTTTGTGAAAGATTCTTCCAGATTTTTGCTGCTGTCTTATTGGGGCCAGGTGTTCAGGATTTCTCAGTCTTTGCCATTCATACTTGTAGCTCTTTCAGGGTGAAAGGAGTGGTGAAAATTGGCAGTTGCTCAGAAACTATGCTGTTATAGAAGGGGACGCTCAGATCGATGGGGTCTTCTTCAGGCTTGCCTATAAGGTTGATGAAGTGTGCAAACCCTGAATTCAGACGCTCGTTGGTATCATCTCCTTTGATCTTGATAGTCGGTGAGGCTTTCCTGTTGGTGAGCTCTTGAAGAGCTTCCCATGCTGTCCGTTCTCTATATGTTCCTTTTTTCAGTGCTGTGGTTTGTGGCTTTATTTGTTCTTTGAATGCTGTCGTGTAGGCATCATTTAGGTGTGACTTTGCATTTAACCTGAGGTCTTCTCATAGGCTGAGTGTTGTTGGCCTTTGCAGAAACTTTCAGCTGTTTTCTTGCCGGTGCCACTTCCACATTGTCTGTGATAATATTTTTCCTCTTCTTTGGAAGACAGCAGTAAGTATGTCTATGCAACAGGTCAGATTGCTATTAACATTTGTTTAGGTCGCTGATGCCTCAATGAAGTATTTTTTATGCATTGAGACTTTTTTTCATATTTTGTTTCAATTTCATCATATACTATCTGAGTGTAGGGAAGAGTCTTCTGCTCTGCAAGGGGCTGAAACTCTTTTCAGCATTGTGTTTATTTCAGTGTTTGTAGTAATCACTGTGGGTTTTGTAGTTTTCAGGGCAGTAATAGAATTTGCAGTCATAAACACCATTTTTTCATCTCAATAAATTGTCAGGCTTCAACTGCAATGACTGCACTCCAGACTTCTTATTTTGTCTTAGAGGGCAGCTGCAGGAAAACCTGAAATCTTAAAGACCTCGGGGTATTTGCCTGAGTGACAGTCCACACCACAGGGTTGTTGTTGAGAGCTGCTTTCTGTTCGGTTATGCAAGACCTGGACACAGCTGAGGTGCATTTGAAGTGCTTAGGTACTGTGGCCAACCAGCATTTTATAAAAAGCGGAAGAGAAAAGCCCCTTTTACGCAGCCTTTTCAAGGCAGCTTCTGTGCGCCTTTTCCCCATCAGTATGAAAGTTACAGAGGTGGATTGGGAGGTCAGTTTTTGATCCACCTCTGCTCTGCCTCTGGAGGTAGTATCAAAGCTGCATCAGAGGCGAGCCGGTGTTTGTGTAAAAGGGTAAACTGGCAGGCTGGGTCAGGAACATTTATCAAACAGAAGAGAGATAAACTCAAAGGAATTAAACGGAATTATAACAGAATGGACATACAGTATATGACTGTTTTACAGTATTGTATTTTTATTTGGATTTGGATTTTTTTCTACTGTTACACATGGCAATCACTTTAACTGTTTGTGGTCAGGGTGTGACCCTGTACAGGGAACATAAAAGCATTGAGATTTTTATTCCTACACGAACCATTCTCTCAAACGTAAGTGTCGAGTTGAACTCAGATGTGTTAAAGATATAAGGAACAAGTTGACGAACACACTTTCTGGTGGCAGTACTCTGCTGTGGAAGGAGGGAAACAGTCCGGTGGACAGCAGGCTGCTGAACAGTGGACACCGGTGTGAAAAACTCATCTTTTTTTTTCATCATCAAATCATGAAACATACACACGGTGAAAATTGCCCACTGTACACATGTAGCCAAGAGTTTTTTGTGCACACGTTACACACACCCCTAGTTTGTGGGGCATGTCAGGCATTTTTATTAACAGATGACATATTAAGCTTGACGGAAACCAACAGAAGCAGCTACACTAGATGGCTTTTTATGGCTGTATTACGTTATTGTCAGAGTTTTCCAACCATTTTACGCAGTGTAATCACTTAATTAAAGGTACTGTAAGTGATTTACACTTTGTTAAAATTAGTGTCAAATAGCTCCACATTCTGACAGCCAGCACTGATAATAGAGTTTAGTCAGTAATGTGGGTCTCAAAGTCTCTCTGTTCTGCAGTAAACTGAAAATACATTTTTGGAATCCTCACTCCTGATTGGATGAGAGTGGGAGCGGGATACCAGATAATGTCTTCTCTGTGTACAGCAGGGCGGAGGACCCATGTTACTGACAAAACACTCAACGTAAGTGATGTCTGTCTGAGTGAAGAGCTATTTAACACTTATTTCAAAAAAATTATGGGAAACAAAAAATTTAAATACCACTTACAGCACCTTTAACAGAGCACTAAACAAAGCAGAGCAGACACAGTTTTCATTTCTCCCCCATGTTTCTCCTGAGGGATCCCAGAAGGTTGCCTGGCCAGATGAGATATCTAATTCCTCCGTCATGCTCTAACTGCCACAGGATATCATCCCAATTCAATATGGCAACAATACTGTCAAGTTTAAACAAAAGGAGGACTCAAAATGCAGGACACCAAGACAAAAAATTTAGAACAAATTGAGGGCGAGCTTTAATTAAAGCTTACTAAAAGTTCAAAAATCCAAAATACAGGATGTGAAAAACTTAAGCAGGTAAAAAGTCCAACAAAATGCAACAGCATGGGAAACATTTAAGACAAAGGTAAAAACTAAGGAAGAATACAAAAACTGAATAAACAATCCAGGTTCACGAGTGACTTAAGGAGCAGGATGAACACGAGGAGCACAGACAGGACCAGGAATCACAACAGACAAACTGACAAAGTCTAACTGAACACAGGATTAAATAGTGAAAGGACAATGAGCAACAGGTGTCTGTCTCAATACATGACTGCAGTAAAGCCTGGCATACACTGTACTGTTTTTGAAATGTTGTCATAACTCCAGCTCATACTGTACGAGTCAATGGTCTGCAATGTGACGCCAAAGGTCACGACTGAGGTCCTCGCAAACCTCGGCAGGTTTGTTTACTAGCAACAATAAAAAAAATGTGCCGGTGTGTACAGACTCACAGATGGCTTGGAATACGTGGACAGTAACATTATTGCTTGTTCATTTTGCAGAGAGAATTGGAGGTAAGTTAGCTACTTTTACTGTTTTTAACTTGATAGCTAACATAAACTATGCTGTGATTACTGTAGCACTGTTTTATTTTTTCCTCGTTGTGTGCGTGTTGCCATGGTATTCAGATGCTCTGTTTGCCACTTCGGGCAGGCGCAGTGAGAACAAAAGGCTCTGATTTGGCGAATTGGGTTGTGGCTCTGCTTCAACTGTGCAAAAACATAGTGACAGCCGACCAAAATTTCTGACATGTCAGAAATCCTTCTGATCATCAGATCGCATGTCGGGAGCAGCATATCGGCCTCGCTCACCCCCTGTACACAGCATGATAAATGATGCACGATGACGCTGGAAGTTGTCCCGACTTCAAAATGAGTCGTGTGTCTCAAAAATGGGCTGAGATTGTACAGTGTATGCTAGGCTTAAGGGATTCAGGCTTGACAAATACTTCCACAGTTGGGCATTTAGGGGGGCATCTTATTCATATTTCTGAAAAAGTGAATCCAATGGATGAGTAGTGGAGGGACACTGAAATGGTAAAGTTTTGTTATCATCTAGTAACACTTAGCTGTGTTGAAGGCAAAGCTTCAACACAAAGAACTGAGGTAAGGTTGCCCAGTGATAACAGATGTTGGTGGAGGGAGTAAAAGAGACTTGCCGCAGCATCCTCTGTCTCTTGTTTGGCCTTATATCAACTAGTGAGATCCAGCAATGATCTGACTACTAGCATGATGTTGTTCAGCATCAGCTTTGCAAAGCATTTCATGGCTTTTGGGGTGAGTGTTCATGCTATGTTACATTTAGTGGTTAGTTTCCGAAGGATGGAGTTTTTTGAGTACTAGTATGATGGTTGATGCTTCTCAGAGGATGGATACATACTGTCCTGTAAGTTTTCCAGAAGATGGGAGAGAACCTCATAGCAAAGAGCTTGCACACCCTAGTAGCTCTCCCAGGGAAGTTGAAGCTCTGGTGCTTTCAAGTTGGACTGCTGTCTCGACTCATATGGCCAGTCACTGTCTATGAGGTAAGTCTATTACATGCCAACCAACTAAAGAGATTGGTGAACGCTCAAGTGAGGAATTGGCTTGGGTTGCTGACATGTCTCGGTAGCATAGGGCTTCACAGAAAGGGAGCCCTGTCACTGCATCTAGTCTGGTGGAGGAATACAAATGTGCCAAAGAAAGACTGGAGATGACACTTTGAGAATCTTGGGATTCAGTTATGAAAGGCATAGCTCCAACCCTGGCCATAGGAAAAAGGTGGACCCCAGCTTCAGCAGTTTTAGGTGCAAAATCTGCCCTCCACCACAGGGACATAATGGGCCATATCCAACAAGGCAGAGGAAGCTTTGGTCTGGGAGAGATGAAGCCTAACTGGCAAAAGGCTACTTTAACCGAATGCTAGCTCCTGATGGTTGAGGAGGTGCACCGTCAAGAAGAAGCTGCCAGGTGTGCCAGAGCCATATCTCAAGCCAAGAAAGGTAGCTCGAAGAGGTGGAATGTGATCAAGAGGAGAAAAATCAAATTGAATGAGATGTGGAGCATAGATATTAACATGCTAAGCTTCACCATTAGTGCCATATATGACGTCCTGCCCATTCCTTCAAACCTAAATCTTTGGATTGGAGAGAATCCAGCCTATCCTCTGTGTGCAGGGATACACCTGGCTACACAAACAAATGCTGTCCTATTTGGCAGCTGAAATAGACTACATGAAAGTAGCCACTAACACCATGCTTCTCAAGATGCAGGAATAGTTCTCACGGCTTCCATCCTTCATCTGAGAAGGACAAAAACCAGCAGCCAGCTGCTTGCCTTCTTATTTAAGTCCACTTAATGCAGTCAGGGAATGGGAAATGCTTGCTGATTTAGGCCAGAGACACACATTCTCCTCCATAATTGCACCGACCAACCTGCGACCAGATCTAGTCCTCTGGTCTAATTTCTGTTGGTATACCTTCCTTGTTGAGCTTACTGTTCCCTGGGAGGATGCTACAGAGAAAGTCTTTGAGCAAAAGAGGCTGGGATATGCAGACCTTGTAGCCAAAGCAGAGGAGGAAGGCTTGAAGGTGGAAATGCATCCCGTGTTAGTGTAGAGGCTTTGTTGCCAAGTCTACCACAAGGCTCCTGAGGAAGAGTATGAGTCAGGGGACAGGCCCACAGGAAGGCAGTTAAAGTCCTTGCCAATGCGGCAGAAAGGAGTAGTCACTGGCTGTGGCTCAAGAGAAGGGATCACATCTGGGCTCCTTAGTGACCATCAAAGTGCCAACAATATTCAGACTGCAGTGGGGCCTTCCTCAACTGTGGTGCCTGATAAACGAAAGAAGCCTGTGAAGGTTTATGGTTAGGAGAGGGTTAGGGGGATACAGGTACGCCTAGCCTGGTGGATTTGTGGTTGAGATGCACTCCCAGTTCCCACATCTTATCCCTAATAAACCCCCTATCTTTCTCCTTCTCCTCTTAAAATCCGTTTCTTGTTCTCCCAGTCAGTCCATAATTTACAGCCTGCTAAACAGGACTGAAAAATAAACAGAAGATACTTGGACATGACTGACTCCCAAGTGGCTTCCAGGTAACCACCTAGAAGCCAACCACAGAACACACACACCCAGACCTGATCAACCTCGGTGTGCCTGCCTTGACACCTGAGGATGTCAAGGTTCACAGCTGATGATATGTCATACCGGAGGCCTCATATGGTGGTCACCTCCAAGAGAAACCCCACTCAGGTAAGTATATTGCTGAATCTTCAGGGACTGTAAAACTCAGTCGAAGGTAAGTGTATTGCTGAGTTTTCAGGGAGCCCTACAAATGAATCTGACATAGTTTACAGAAACGCTCTGCCTATTTATGTGATCATGTCTAGATCTTAACATAGTCAAGATGGGACACAGTTGATGCACAGCTGAAAACACACACAAAAGCATTTTGGAAAGGTTCGCTGACATATTCAGAGGCATTGGACTGTTTCCTGGAGAATGTAGTTTTCATCTCAAACCCTCAGCAGTGGGGTGCCTCCCTCCAATATGCTTTGCGTGATTGGTTCAAGGATGAGTCAGATGAAGTGGAAAAAATTGACATTATCCAAAAGGACACCAAACCCACCAAATGGGTTAATGCATTAGTGGTAGTGGAAGAGCCTAAAACAGGCTGTTTCTAGATTCCTGCCCCCTAAACAAAGCCATCCAGAGATCCAACAATCAGCTCCCTGCTCTAGATGATGTCACACCAAGACTAGCACAGTATGCACAGTATTTCAGTCTGCTTATGCTAGGTCCGAACGATGGCCCATAAAACTCAAATCAAGTCAAGAAGCCATGCTTAACACATTTAACACCAGCTACAGTACATATTGGTTTACTTTTGGAATAATTTCTGCACAGGACAAGTTTCAAAAGAGAGTCTGTGAAGTCTATGAGAGGTTTCTGGGTGTCACCACCATTGTGGACAACATCCTGGTGTACGGCCACACCAAAGAGGAGCATGACGCCAGCCTGCATGCCATGCTGCAGAGAATAGGGAGGGAGATATCAAGCTGAACAAATTTAGCTGAGAGGAATTAAGCTGAACAAGGTAAGATGTTTCAGACACACACCGACACAAGAAGGCATCCCATCTGACCGTAACAAAGTTAAAGCAATCAAAGAAAGGCTACCCTGCAGAGCAAGACAGAGCTAGAGACCATACAGGGCATGGTTACCCCTCCAGGTTGGCCCCCAGGCTTTCACAGACAACAGTTCCACTCCAGCAGCTGTTGAAGGAGAAGAGTGAGTTTATGCTGGACTCAAATGATGATGTTGCATTCCAAAATGTAAAAGACTATCTGACACATGAGCCTGGTCCAGTACTCACACCGACCACACCAAAGATGTTAAAATGAAGGTCAGTACATCCAAATGCGGCGTAGGAGCAGTCCTGCTCCAGGGAAAGAAACCAGTTGCTTACACTTCCAAGGCACTAAATGAAACTGAAGAGAACTATGCTCAGATTGAAAAATGAGCTGTACGCAAAGCTTTTTGGATACAGGCGGTTTCACCAATACCTGTAAAGATGACCGGTGACCACAAGCCACTGGAGTTGATCATGTGCAAGCCTCTGGCAGCTGCACCACCACAGTTTCAATGCATGATACTAGGGTTGCACAATTAACCGTAGAAAAATCACAATCTTTATTCATACATACATGTGATCTCATTTGATGACATGACAAGACAGATTCACTTGCTTATGATTGTGCTGCATTTACATGTTCACTTATTTACTTTAGAACAATGCCGGATGCTATCAGTCACACTCACACAGTACAAAACAAAACACGACATTAATTCAGCAATCAGTCTAGAGATTAGTCAATGATTCAGCCATACAACTCAATCACCTCTCTCATTTCTCTTCCTCATTTATGGCACTTTGCTGTCACTCACCATTGCAACAGAAACCAGACATGGCGTCGGCAGAGTCATGTGTAGACAAGCTGGAAAGGGGCAGAAGTCTGTTTATTTAATGAAGTTCGAGCCGCATTTTGTTCACCCTTGTCTTAAGTTTACATTAACAGCCGAGGTGAGGTGAAAAAAACCTGCATCTAGTGCAGGGTCAGTTGACCCGTGTGTAAATGGTAAGTGTATCCATTCCCATTGCACACAACCTTGATCTCAGGAGGTTAACACAGGTTTATTGACGAGTGGAAAAGGGGTATTATTCACCTGGAATAGTACTGACTATATAGTTGCAGTTGACTACTATAGTAGGTACTCTGAGGTAGAGAAAATCACCAGCCTCACATCCTCAACACTTATCAAAAAGCTGAAGGCCATGTTCGCAAGGTTTGGAATACCACAGATCTTGGCAATAACAGACCTTGTTATAGTTTAAGGGAGTTCAAAGCTTTTGCTCATGCATGGGACTTTGAGTACATCACAAGCCGCCCAGAAAGCAGAGTAATGGGCTGGCGGAAAGGACTGTTCAGACAGCCAAAATCCTCATGGATAAAGCACATGCACAGAGGACAGATGCTTACCTCAGCTTACTGGAATACAGATACACACCTGTTCGTGGTTTAAAGTCGCCAGCACAACTGTTGACAAATAGGGCTACGCTTCTCCTGATCACTGAAAAGCAACTTCAAGCAGACCTTGCTTGTCACAGTACAGTCAGTACAATACAGGAGAGAACTGTGCCAGAAAGGCAAAAAACATTACTGTGACAGAAGTCCCAAAATACTGCCTGCATTACCAGCAGGGACAACAGCTCGCTACCAGCTCCCAAATGGGACATAGAAACGTGCAACGGTTGTTGGATCGGCAGATAGCCAGAGGTCATACAACATCCCCACGGTTGAGGGTCACACAGTAAGGAACAATAGGCGTCACCTCCTGCAAACTTGTGAAGGTGAGACAGGCTAGGAAGTTACAACAAATGGCCACAAGCTGGGGCCTGAGGAAATGTCAAGTCAAATCAGTTTTATTTATATAGCGAAAAATCACAACAAAATTGTCTGAACACACTTTAGACACTGAGCCAAACTTTGCAACATAACACTTTAGATCACAGGCCTCAAAGAGATACCACACTGTGCCACCAACAGATACAGCTGCATTGTAAAGCTAAGCCATATTATACCCATGAAGAAAATAAAGGCTCAATGTCAAAATGTGTGACTGACACTGTGAGATGTTCAAATGTGAAATGGCGTCTACACTGTTAAATGTTCATTCCATTTTTCAATGATCAAAATGTCTTAGTGTGAGTTTCATCAGGACAATACAAATGTGACATTTCATATTGATAAGGTTACAGTTAAAATGTGATATTTCATATTGATAAGGTTACAGTATAAATGTGATGTTTTATAATGCTAAGGTTATGTTGCAAAGATGTTCACTTGATTTTTGCATAGCAAACATATATTTTCCTAAATGACACAGTGCCTATGCACATTTGGTGGATATACTGTAGTTGCCTTGCTGATGGAATTTATTTTAAATGTCTGAAATTTATATTATTTGTCAATTGAGCTGGCAGCTGTTGTCCTTTTTGTTTTAAAACAAGGAGGATGTAGTATACTGAGTAATTTTCATTTGTGCCGACTGGCTGTTATTGATGATGTATCCTTGTGCGCCACTTTGTTACGCAAAGTAAAAGTAAAGATAAATGCGCGCAACGAAACAGGGGCCTGCGCAACAAAGCTGCATTTATGCTAAGTGAGCTAACTTCAGGTTATAACTCTGGGTTTTCAGTCCTATTAGGGTGGATTACTTCTTACCAGGCTATATCATTGCGGTAACTCATGCTGAGCAGCTAACCTGCTGCGGAGCAGGTTATGTTTGAGATAAGAGATCAGCAGGTATAAACATACCGCCCACTGACCGATCAGATCAGTCAGTTCTCTTGGAAAATGACATCACCATTCATAAAAGAGCTTGTGGAGGTCAGAGCGCAGATCATCAGAGAGTCTCTGAGGAGGGAAAGAGAGAGGGAAAGACATTTACCTGTGTGAGCTAAACCATCTGCTGCAGAAAATGAATGAAGCACTTAAAGCATTTTTGGAATTTAAAACAATTTTAAAAAGTTAAGTTTCTTACCGCTTTGAATTATATTTTAGCCTATATTGATTTTTAATTACTCCAAAGTCTGTTTTGACCCAGGGTCTAAAGTAAAAAGTTTGAATGAAGCAAACTAAGCATTAGTAGCCTAATGTGAAAAACACAT
>JAQFJA010006359.1:0-10068 GCA_029874485.1 Naso brachycentron | reverse complement strand
AAAGAGGAACCAGTAAAAATACCTGAGTGAGGTTTGGGATAACACGCTGGTAATTTGCTTCTTTTCTCCACACAGACCTTATCAAATAATCTTAATTACATTTCCTCAGTTTGACAATAAGGGTTTATAGCACGGCAGTATAACTGAACATTCAACATGGTCTAAGTACATGGACATCTGGGCTCACACACACACACACACACACACACACAGCATTCTCGCCACAGCTTTTCTTTTATTATGTAACACTAATCTGAAGGCAGCCTTTGTGTGATGGAGCTGCTGCTGAGTTAAGCAGCAAGGTGAAAATCTGCGGACTTCTGGCATAACCAACCACACAAACTATCATCAAAAAAAGGAAGTAGAAAGCACAGAATGAATAAAGACAAAATTACAAGAAAATGAAAGTAAAAGAGATGTATGAGCTGTGGAACAACTTTAGCTGTAAAACCAGAGATGAACCTACACTACCAGCTCAGCCTGTTTGTGACTGTGAGGATAACAATTGAAATAAAATCTTAGAAGATAAACACTTCAGCATAAGTGTTTGATACCCAAAAGAGACAAACAGTAGCTTTATCATGCACTTTATCAAACACTTTTACTATGTTTATCATTCTTTAAACATGATGTCTGATATTGTCTGTCAGTTTTTCACATGAAATAACACATATGGGTCATCTGATTCTAAATATCAAAACACTGATTTTCTAAATGCCTCTGACATCAACATATTAAAATCCACTGTCGGTTCACCGCTTTGGTCCAAACTAAAATTTCTCAAAAACCTTTGGATGGACTGTCAGTCTTATACATCTGTTGTTGAGAAAGAATGAATCCCAAAAACTTCGTTGATCCTTGACTTAACTGCACCATTATGAGGTTGACATGTTTTTTTGTTTTTTTGTTGTTTTTTTAAAAGTAAAATATCTTCATAACTGTTGGTTAGATCAGTGGAGGGGGTGTGTGTGTGCCTTTCAAAAAACAAATACATTTTTAAATACTTCAAAATTGCATATTTAACCCATTGTTGTATGAATTCTGGTTATGTTCCTTCTTAAGCTGTGTTCAGACCGAAAGTGATGAATGTGATGGTATCTCAAGAAACACCAGTATCATGCTGTTCGATCATAATAGGATCATATTTTTGATCACTGCTTCAGTCACTTCAATCATGTCATTTGTGCAATGTACAAAGTCCGCTTATATTAGCTCGTTCAGAGGATGGGGGGCTTGCCATTTTCTGTCATTAACTACGGCCGAGTTAATCATCCTTTTTGCACAGTATCAGTTGTGGAAGTCCCAAAAAACACAAGAAAACGGAACAACGTTGTGTTTGTGTTCATAACATAATCCCGTGGTGTATAAAGTCACACAGCAACAGTTGTTTTGACCACTATGTCTGATTCAATGTCCGTTCCGTGAATTCTGGCAACATTCGTGCCGTTGGGATGTCATTGACGTCGGGAGAATCTCAACATTGACTGGCTGTCTCAGCACAGCATCACACGATGTTGTCCCTCAAGTTCAAAATTTTCAACCTCAAGCGATGAGGTGACGAGCCAGTGAGGCAATGAAGGCTCGTGTGATTCGTATCACATGTTTTGCTAGATATGTGCCGCATCTTTACATTGACTTTGTCTTGTGCCGTTCATCGCATTCATGGCTTTTGGTCTGAACGCACCTTTAGAATAATGGATGGACAGATGGACACCGTCTTTATTTTTGTCACAAGTATGCAGCATAATGGGAAACTTGTCCTTTTGCATTTGACTCATCCTGGTTTGTCTTCCCCTGGGTAAGGGAAGGAGCTGTGGGTAGCCAACAGGCACCCGGGGACCATCTTGATCTTGATGACATCATTGGTCAGTTGATGATCTTCTGCATGTTTCTGGGATGTTATCGGAGAGGGAGGAGGAAACCTCGAGGAGAACAGTGAGAACATGCAAACTTCCACAGGCTACCGTCATTGAGAGGCTCAGATTACAGGGAGGACACGAGGTACCACAGCGTCAAGGATGGGAATTGAACCCAGGATCTTCTAGCTGAGAGGTGCCAGCACTACCACTGTGCCACCGTGCCGCCTTTGTATTCCTTTTTAAAGTGATTAAATTTGAACTAATATCATGGCTGTTAGGCCGTTTTTCATTTGTGTTGTATCGATGCCCATGTTTGCATAGGCCTAATAGTGCGTTTGCACAGCTGTGCAAAATGTTTTATGGCACCTCCAGAATCGATGGGGATCTCTCGTCTCTGGCACCGTTATTTTGGGGGTCTTGAGCTAAAAAGTTTAGAAACCCCTAGATTACCTTTAGATTTACATTCATAGACTCATGTCTCCTTTAGGCCAGGAACACACAAGAGGATGAAGTAATTTTTTGCACAAACATCAGCGTGTTAGCATGTGCATGTTAGCATTTTGCTCACAGTAAAACATGTAAAACTGCTTCTAATACTGTAATTTTTTATGTGAAAAAATATAATATTGCAAATGCAAAAACAAGAATTTTAAATGTGTTGTTTTCTGTAAGATTTTCATTATTAATGAAGAGTCTTTATACAGGAAGAAAGAAGAAAAGGCCTCATGGGTGGATGGATAAAACGTGGAGGTCTTAAGCTGTTGCTGACACTATAGAGAGCCGCTCAGAAACAGTTTCATTTCCCTATATCTGTAATCCTCTCTCTCTGTCACACACACACACACACACACACACACACACACACACACCCCACACACACACATATAGGATGCAGCAGTTGGTCGCGATGCCACTCATCTGGCCTGCAAATGTTTGAAGCTGATCTCTGTGTGTTTCTGTGGAGCTGCAGCAGATGTGTGACCTGGTTTAAACAGCAGCTGAACACAAATCTGCACGTTTCCATCCACATATTCAGAACTTACATCAACTTCCTTCTCCGGCATAAAAAGGAATGGTGAGGACGGGGCACTGCACAGGAAACAAATGTGTTACATAACTCCCCCCAGTGGGCATAAATGGCACAACTGCACAACTTTGTCAGACTTAAACCGGACCATGTATGGATCATATGCATGAAGAATGGGGAAAAAGATGATGTTCCACAAATTATATTTATTTTTATAGCAAAATTGTGTAATCTAACGCTTGTAAGTCTAAATATACCATGAAAGCAATAAGAACTACCTGAAATAATGAAAACCATCTCTTAGGAAATAATCTTTTGACATGTTTTTATTATTTTCCTCTGCCATCATGGAGTGGGTGGGTTTATTTTGTGGCAATTTACTGAAATAAAAATCTGAAAACTTCTTTCAGCACAACTAAATTATTCCACCTGTTGAATTAAGGCTCACAACCTTGAAACATGAGTGTAGGAGAGCTCTTAGACACTGGAAGGTTACATGCTTTAACGCCACATTCCAGTTAGAAACTGATCAGGGTTTATGAGAAAAAGTTGCCCATAGCAACTGTTTTTTTAGTTTACATGAAACCTGTATGAAATGAGCATGCTCAGAACTGTCTAAACTCTCACTTTGACACACCTCCAACTTCAGTTTATAGCCAACCTGAGTAATCATTAACTTCTTCCCTGCACTTTAATCACTGCAGAGACACAGGAAGGTGATCTTGTCTGACTGCTTTGCATTTTCAAAGAAAACCTGTAAAACCTACTTTTAAACTTTTGCCTTCCTGTCAAGACTTTACACCGGCTGCTCAGGTAAAATTCCCGTTGAATATTTTAAGTCCAAACAGGTTTCGACATGATTTTCTGTTGGATAGAAAGTGAAAGCATTTAGAGAGGAGGTGATAAAACGAGGAAGGAGAGAGAGCAGGAGGTATTTTCCACCTGAGCAGGTAAGCAGACACTTTCTCTCTCTCTGTCAACATCAGCCTGTTTAAAATATTACAGTTTGTTGCACTGGTCAACTATTTGTATTTGAGTTCAAAAAGGTTGTTGCTTCTAAAATGATGGCACTCTGTATGTTGATAGAATGCTTAAGAAGCTTTACAAAAAAATCAGAGTTTTCTAGGTAAGGGGCCGGAGAGCAAAACTTTCATCACTTTTGATGGTAATCTGAGAAAGGAGACATTAAGTCAACTAAATTGTATTTATTTATTTAGTGCCTAATCACAACATAGTCGTCTCAAGACACTTTACATTTAGAGTAGGTCTAGACTGCACTCTATAACTAAATTACTTTCTATGAATCCTGTCTCCGTAATGCATTATAATACATAATGAACACATATAACACATTATGAACACACTTATTATTCATTATACGTGGTTATGGTTATATTTAGGGTTAATCCTAACCATGCTTAAAACTATGATTATACAGCACTATAAGTGCATTATAACGCATTATAAAAACATTCATAATTAATTATAGATGAATGCTTCAAGTGTTACCATTAATTGATATTAAATTTGTTAGAACCCAACAATTAAAACCAATTCCCTCATGAACAAACACTTTGTGAAAGTGGCAAGGAAAAACTTCCTTTCAACAGGCAGAAACTCAGAAACAGATCCAGACTCAAGGTGGGCGGAGTTAGTATTTTTAATTCTAAAACACATTCAGGTAAGCAGTGAATTTCTGATGTGGTGGCTTCTCATTGTTCACATTAGAAGCTCAGGTCCAGGGGGATATAAGGAAAAGAAACTCAGCCTTTACAGCCCTGACTGCTTACGTTTGCGGCTCTGAGCACGTCGTTTCTCTTGTCGTTATTGTAGATTGTGTTCAAGTATGAAAACAGTGCGCAGAGCATGACTGATAAGACTTTTACTCAAAGATTCTGAAATACTTGAGGCAAGTTTTCAAGCTGCATATGTTAAAAGAATGTTCTCTCTGGCAGGCAAAATCATGTCCGGTCCCTCTCATATCTTATTTCAGTAATATTAGCTTTTCCCTGAATGTTAAAGGGAGTGTTAAGAACTGTTTTGACTCTACAGCCAGTTATTTGTAATGTCTGATGTAAGATATGTTGTGTACATGTTTTGCTGTTTGGTTAAATGTTGTGTTTTGTTTTTGTCCACCAAAAAACAAGAAATCACACAAACACTAGACGAAAATTCAAAGAATATTCTGACAACAAAACAAACAACATCAAATGAACTCAATTTTAGAGAGATTTTTTATTAACATTGTGCAAAGAGATTTTATTCAGGAATCCAAACTGAAACTATAAATGTGCTGGGGACATTCCTGGTGGAAATAACACCAATGAACTCATGATGTAGCTGCTGTTGCAACATATTTCTGTCTGAATTTTTCCTCACTATGACTGCATGAGCTGTATGGCAGGTTGGGGTGTTTTCTGTAAACAAAACTACTCCTCCAGTTTCTGCTGGCTGTGACCACAACAACCAACAACAAAACTTACGTGTAGTTTCACACACGCATTTCTCGGCAGAACAGAGTGCGTATGAAAATATCCCCGCTTCTCTTAAGTTTTTATTTTTGGATGTTTTATTCTCACAGCTGGATATTTTAATAGAATGAGATGTCAGAAATAATGGAGAAACCTGCAGAAAACCTGGAGGAGGACAAAGTGTCCGTCAGCAGCACTGAGAGGACACCCAACTTTGCCAAGAAGTTCAGAAACAGCATCCGAGCGATCAGGGGGAGCCCGCTATCACCTGGAGGCAAGGGGTCAAAAGGCAAATCTGATGCAGACACGACGGGCGGTGATTTGGGGTCACCACCGCCCCCATCACCCAGTGAGTACCATTATGGCTTCATGAGATCTGCTGTATGACAGATTCTGCACACAGCTACAGGCCTCTTAAAGGACCACACCTGTCTATTTCTGATTTGTCTCCATTAGCAGAGATCGCCCCCATCTTCTCCAAATGTAGTTGTTCAAATGTGACCATGTGTTTACTTTAGTAGATGTCAGGCTGCATTTTTAAAGCCCATTCACTGCCATTCATGTTGAAACAGGGTATAGAAACACTATAGGACAGGTGAAAGCTGCTAGCTATAGATAATTCACCCTTCTAAAGAGAACATCTGCATTTATCTGGTCAAAAATCACTGAGCAAGAGAGAGAGAGAGAGAGAGAGAGACAGAGAGAGAGAGAGAGATGGAGGCCAAAGTTATTACGCCTGGAAAAATAGTTCCTTCCAGGTGCTGCCTTCCTAGCTGGAATATTAACATGAAAAAAGGATTTTGACACAGACGTTCCTTTGAAGAAATGTCACATATTTTCAACTACTTTCTATAACGTTTATTGAATATGGAAAAAATGTAAACAAATATCATATCTCAAATATTAAGCTGTTTTTGGGGAAAAGGGTTTATGTAACCTACGTGGCTGATGTCACCAAAGGATAATGGCATGTGGGAACACTGGGATGGTCCTTTAAAATTAGCCAAGATACAAAATACATGATGAAATACAGCAATGAGCTAGCTTGTGTGTGTGTGTGTGTGTGTGTGTGGGTGGGTGTGTCAGAGTCACCAGAAGTGGGCGTGTCCATGCAGTCAGGTAAGGCCCTACTGTCATTTTGCCCTTTTAAAAATAAATACTGTCAAATGGACGGATGCTCTCGGATCTGTGCAGCAGCTGCATTGTGAGCCCGTTCAGAACTGCTGGGACACACACTGACAAGAGGAAGGAGAGGTGACCAGCAGGACGATGGTGGACAGTTAGCTGTCAAAACAAAATGCATAAAGCACCTACTTCACAATACTACTGATGGTTCACCAGTAACTTAATTATCCTGCAGCTCTTCGTCTGACAGTACTTCTTGTCTTGTTACTTTCATAGGCGGTGTGAAACTTTACGCAGATGTAACGTTATTTTAAATTTACGCGTTGTCAATAAATAGCCTCCTGAAAATGATCATTGTTTTGGTCAGTCAACACATTTTTAATGTTCAATAATGGTCAGCTAGCAGGATTGTCAAGGTTACTTCAGAAATGTAATAAGTTACAGATTACTAGCTACCCTATTTAAAATGTAATAAGTAATGTAACTACTTCAATCTCTTTATTACATTTCATTACAATTACATTTGATTACTTTTTGATTACTTTTTTGACTTTCTTATTGTTAACCGTTTTCAGATGTTTAAACCACACCTGTTAACCTTACAGTAGCACTCAACACTGACTGGGCTGCATACCTGCAGATGTTTCCTCCGGTTTGACATGAAAATTTCTTCCAGCTGTTAAATGCTACTTCAGTAGTATTAAACACAGACTGCAGCAGAATGAACTTAAGGTAACAGAGGAAGTTTTAGTGGCTGCACTTCTCTTTTATCTTTTTTAGCCAAACTAATGTTACTCATGTTGCAGCTACAACAAAATCTGGATGACAGGCCTCTGCGCACAGAAAGTATGAATTGGCTTTTACTCACCAACACTGTCAGTTAGCTGAACTAACTTAACATGTTGTTGTATTTCCTGTCACTAGCCAACTTCATAATAAAAGTCAACTTGAGTTTCACCAATTAAACGCTTTTAATGTGAAGCTGCAGCTGTAGGAAATAATCCGTTTTTATTAGCAGTATCTCACTGGCCAAACACTTTGACATTCACACAGCATCTGAATAGCCTGGCACAGCCAAACTAGTTTAGTCTGGTATCTACTGATTCAGCATTCATTTCCAAGGGGCAGTACCAACAATCAAAACTGTCTCTGGCCTCAAATAAATAGACATACAACCACACAAACAGTCTTATGTTTACCCCAACATTCTGTTTGCACCCACGCAAGCTGGCACCATGTTTGCTTTGAGAGGAATTTCAGGTGAGCCAAAACTCCCTTGCTAGTGAAAACTACACAATATAAAATAAAAGGAGTGTATGGACAAGAAGGATAACAACCTTGGAGTCGTCTTCCACTGCATGCGGTGTCGACCTGGAGCTCAGTGGCCTTGGTACAACAACGCAAAACAACACCAGACAAAAGCACTAAAACTGACGTAAACAGCTAATATCAGCAACACGATATAACATCATCTGTGTGATTATTTAACAGCTTGTTGAAAGGTAACATAAGCCGCCACTCATCTGTTTGTCTGTCTGTCTGTCTGTCTGTGTGCTGCTGATGATTTGTGTCAGCTACCTGCTGCACAGACTGGAGCTGCCATCTTCGGCCCTCTTCAGTGAGCCATTGCATAAAGCCCGCTCCGTATGAGATAAATGGCTGCGATTGGCCCTTCTACTTTTCGGACAGAACATTTTTACAAAGAGAATTGAGTGGTGAAGTAAGTTATGAGTCTGGTTTACCAGGATAGTGTCTTAATGCATGATACAAGAATTTATATCATTTATCGCAGTTGAGGCAGT
Source organism: Naso brachycentron (assembly GCA_029874485.1). NCBI lineage: Eukaryota > Metazoa > Chordata > Actinopteri > Acanthuriformes > Acanthuridae > Naso > Naso brachycentron. The sequence goes on along the minus strand of JAQFJA010006359.1, from coordinate 1,784 downwards.
CTTTGGCGATACATGTATTGCATATGTTTATATTGCGAGGACATAACTTTTAAATATATTGTGCAGCACTAGTCAGAGGGTTACATAATTGAATATTTTTGCAAAACTTAACTGAGAAGTCCTGTCCTCTTCAGGTCAAGAAAAATCAGCAAAAAATTACTATGGTTTTGGACAGAAAGAACATCCCAAATGACATTCATGACATTTCATCAAATGAAAAACAAAAGATTTTAATGAGGAATCTCACAGGGGAAAAATCACTGCCACCTCAAATAAGCAACATGGATGTCTACTGTGGGGTAAGTCTTACACAATTACATAAAAAAATAAGAATTAATTTTATTGACAGTGTCTTAAAATGATTTACCCTCATTTTTCCCACAATGTCGCATTTAACTCAAATGCAACATTTCATCAAATTGTAATTTAAATGTATTACAAGGCTTGTGTAAAAATTTGTTAACCTAACTCATGCCAGTTCATTCCAGAATTATTTTTCTTTTAAGTCTTCCTCAGACATTTATTCATGTTCCCCAACTCTTTAATAATTTTAATCTTTCAGAATCAGAATTCAAAAAATCTGAAAAGGACTCTTGACAATTTATATGCTTAATGGAAATATAACTTTGATGGAAATACAACTTTTTTTTTTCATTTTGTCTTGAAATATTGCTTCTTCTTTGTCATTTTCCTTTTTCACAGTATGGCTGCTGTAATTTGAATAGTGGAGGTATTTGGCCTGAACATCTCCTACTCATCTTTCAGATTTTTTTGAGTTTTCACTCATGTACTGTATTACCTCTGGAGGATTTTGACAGCATTCCTTTCAGACATTGCTTTGACTGAATAATGCTCCAGCATAAAGGGGAATTTCTTGACTTTTAAAACCTGGGCCCTGTTATTACATTTTTGACATTAAATGAATAACAGCGCTTACTAAGTTTTTGTAATTTTTTCAGTCGATTGCCTCAGGGCGAGTTGTGACATGGCTGCAATGACTGCAATGCAATCCTTTGGGGCAACTACAACCGTCTTTCTTGCATCCACTAAAACGGCTCATTTGCCATTTGCAGGCTGTAATTTTTACTCTGGCAAACACAAAGAGATCACTACAGAGAGAGAGCTTCACGTAAGAGTAAAATTCTTTCAAATGCCCTTTCCCTCCAACTGGAAATTCTGAGAGACTTGTTCTCTAAAATGTCAGAGCGAGACTTTTCCTTGAGCAAGACACCAATGCTATGCTCAAAGACCAGATTTGAAAGTTAACACGGTAAAAATCTTGTTAGATTTATTTGTATTCTCAAATTGAAAGAGCACAGCGTTTTCAATTAAATCAAATCAAGTGTTTCTGTCATATGCACAGTAGGATCTATAGTGAAAATAATCGGTGTTGAGCTCCAGAACAGCTCTAATAAGTAGATAAATAACTAGATGAATCTTAGAATAAAACAAAAGCATCTAGCATGAACATGAAATAAAAATGAAATGTGTTTCTTCTCCACCCTTACCCTCTTTTATCCCCTCAGAACTTCACTGCATTTGAGGAGGCAGATGAGGTGGAGGAATTGGAGAAGTTTCTTAAACTCTAAAAGCAACAGCACACTCGACCACATCACCATGTTCACTGCAGTTTCTCCATGCAATAAAGCAAACAAACAAACAAGAGAGAGAGACTGCATTAATATTTCTTTTCATTTGATTTGGTTGTGTCAGTTGTTTTATTCATATTTGATGAATAAGGCTCCAGATTCAAAATGTAAATTTGGCTGCAGTGACGTGGAAGT
>JAQFJA010006332.1:0-10069 GCA_029874485.1 Naso brachycentron | reverse complement strand
AACACTGCTGGGTTTCATTATTTTTGTTCAATAGGATTATTATTCTACAAGCCATACAGGGATGTATGAGGGTTGTTATAACAGAAAGCTTTGAGTTGAGGGCTGCTCTTAATCATCCAAATAGCTCCTAACAGACATGAAATACGCTTCATGTATCTGTTAAAGGGGAATTCCACTGATTTTACTCATTGAAGTCCATTTGCTGGTTCATAGGCTTATGTAAAAAAACCTGTATGAAGTATTTTGGGTCTCTAGAGGAAGCTGCCGGAAAGCCAATAATGTTCTCAAATGATGTCACTCAAGTTGGTGTTAGTTGAGGTGGAAATCAAAAAAGAGAGACATTATCGAGCCGGGGTGATTTAAGACATCGGACACGTTTCGGCAAACAAGCCTTCATCAGGGAGTTTGGCAAAACGCATCAGAGCGTGTTTTCAAGGTTCAACATGACCATGCCGTGGAAATAAAGGCATTTCAACATTTCAAAGACAATGCCTTAAAGTCGTCTTCCTGATTTTTCAAGTCTCAACATATCCATACCCAAAGAGCACCTCGAACAGACTGATTGTGAGTCCAGGAAATGCTCTTTTTCTTGCATTTTTGAAGCCTAGTAACTACATTGGGTCTCTAGTTTGATGTCATTTATCTGTAAATAAAACCCTGAACTTGTTCAAATGTGGTTAATTGTTTCACAACAACATCCTTTAAATGTTTCACAACTAAATCTTTCAATTGAGGGATTCTTTGCACATATACGCTTGTGAGAGGTTTTATTTTAAAAGAAAAACTGGAAATATTTAAACTACAATAAATGTTGCTGGCACCATGTCAGTATGACTGTCACAGCAGAGAACTGCACACCTCTTGCTGAAAAATTTGGTGAGCCTCCTGAGCTGAAGTGTTGCGTTGCTGCTGATGTGTGTCCGACGTGCCTACCCGCGTGCTGCTGCTCAAGTCTGTGGCGAAAAAAAAAAGCAGACATGCTGCAGATGCAGGATGTGTGTCCCGGCTGCTCCACTTTCAAATGCACAATGAAATTCAACAGATGACTTTAGAACTCTGTATACACAGATTATGCACCATGAGGAATTGTCGTTTTCAAGAAATAATCAATACCCTTTTTTTTCAGTGGCTGAGTTGGTGAAAGCTGGGGGCGGGGCCAATTTGGCCCCACATGTTTGTTAGCATTGTGCATATGTGAAAATGGCTGCAGTCAACAGCAAGTGTGCATGGACTTCATAAAATATGACATGTTGTGTCTTCACCGTGCCTTTGTCGGTGGGTTCCAGCTGACAGCTGCAACACTTTGTCTTAACTCTTAACTTTAATTCACTCACTGAGCTTTTACCGCCAGAGCAGCTTCGTCCAGCAGTGGCCACACAAACTCTGTAACTAAACCGCCGATTTGCACACAAAAAGGTTCTCAGGAATGCCTGCAGAGTAACTGCCTCTCCTTTTCTGTATTACTCTCACCGTACTTACTGCCCTTCTAAAAGTGCAGCCTAATATTATTGACAGGTCTCAGGGCATTCATGCTTCAGAGATTTTTTTTTATAAGGTCATCAGATGCATGATCACTAGTCTAATAACTTTAGCGAGGCTCAGACAGGATGCAGCACATCAGCACTGTTGCAAAGAAACATCGTCATTTTTATGTAACCGTGTCCTCAGCTGAGGACACCAGGATGCCTGAATGAAAGCATGAACCGGAGGACAGAGCTTTAGATGTAGTTCATTGCAGTAAAGTGTGTGCAGCTCTACAGAAGAGCCCCTCAGGGAAAGTTCAATCACAGAGGAACGGGACAGGAAAACGCAGCGAGCGAGCACCGGAGAGCACAGAGAGCCAGCAGGCTGTGACGTAGACGGGCCATTGATTATGGCTGCAGCTGCAGGATTTTGCCAATGAGAGCTAAATTTAGAAGCAGAGGGTTCCCTTCTGCTGGGCCGGCCCACTGCTCTGCATTCTGCTGCAGAGCGCCACGCGTCAGCACCGAAAATCAATGCAGCAAGCCAGGAGCTCTTCAGTTGCATCACAGCACAAATGAAAAGAGCATTGCACAGTGATGTTTTGTAAAAGCACATTACAGGCTATCATGACTTTCAAAAAACAATCTCATTCTTATATTTATCATTTTTCCACAGAAAACTGGGTGCTGAACTTCCACAATGCTGTTCTTTCTTCTCTTTATATGCATCTAATAAGTGAAGACACAAAGCTTTGTTTTCCAACATGTGTCAAAAAAAAGAAAAACAAAAACAAAAATTAACATTACATGTTTTACGAGGTTAATGTCTTTGTTGCTTTGCACCTTTGTGTCCAATGTAGTTAAAGAATACAGTTTGTATCAGATCAGAAATGCAGAAATTTACTCTGAGAGCAGCTCTGAAGAAGAACTTCCACATATTATGACAATGATGCCACGACAGCAATGCAAAATCCTTTAATGATCATATTTAGAGTGAATAATCTTTAAATGCATCTAAAGCATTTCCTTTATTCAAAGTGTTTTTTCCAAGATTCCTGTTCGGCTGATTCAGCAAAATATCTTGCAAGTTGAAAATATTGTCATCAAATGCTGCTGTGAGATTACAATATAAAAAACATAAAAAACAGAAACTGAAAGTCAAAAGTCTCGGCTTCATGAAATCAATTTTACTTTAATAAATCTTCATTCAAATCTCAAAGTTTGATCTCAATCCAAGAGCAACTACGAGCAGCTAAAGGCTGAGCTGACGTTCAGCCACTGACAACCCGGCGTATCTCTTAACTTGGTACAACATTTCTTGCCAATTTTTTAATTTTTAATTTTTTACCATGCATTTCTTTTGAACACAGTGCATGAAATCATGGAGTTTGATAATTTATAATCAGAGGCTCACAAATAATTCCTGATGGGTTTAGCTGAAGTTATTCGACACAGCACTTTGACATCCAGACTGTGGAGGTTGGACTGAACTGGAGGAAAATGTTATTTTTTTCTTCAGCGTCTGAGTAAAAGTTCATTTCAGACTTGTGTTCATGAATCACTTCCATCATAAAGCAGAAAGCATTCATCAGCTGAGCGAGGAGGCGAGTGGAGACTGTAAGAAAGGCAAACACGTCTCCACACAGAAAAAAAAGTGATCACATTAAAATCTATATCTTCGTATTTTTCAAAAACTTTTCTTTATTATTTCAGTGTAATAAAATTCAAATTTGTTCAATTTCTTTTTGCTGTACAGCAGCTTCACACAAATTAAACATTGCGGGGGGCTCGAGTGGTAGTTTAAAAAAACTGCTGCATCCACCTGTGGATTTATTTCGTTGAGAAACAAACTGAGCAAAACACATTATGTACCAATATTTGTTTCATGTGTCTACAAACAAAAGTTTATTCCATCAGAAGAACCACAGTGTCGCCGTGGCGATGGGTGGGCCTTTGGGGGCAAAGCTCCTCCAAATAACTGCTCTTGCCTCCCAGATACAGTCTGACATTTTGTAATTATATATATATATTTTTTTTTTCTGTAAAAAAAATGCTAATAAAATTTTTTCTTAAAGGTGTGTCTTTCTGTTTGACCAGTGCTAAAAAAAGGAAGTGGGTTTTTTTAATGCTTAATGTATCTCGGTAACGATAACGGCACATGAAGGTGATTTAATGACAGCTGTCCGTCAGTCTTTCCCCATGAGAACGAGAGAGAGCTCCGCTCAAAGTAAGTTCAGATTGCTGCTCTCCATGTTATTGTAACTTTGGAGAGATTTAACTCTAACATTAAATCTATGAGACCAACTTGCTTAGGATGCAGTATGCAACATCAGTATAGTTACAGGTGGGTGCTGCACTAATATAATTAGCACATTGGATTATCAAAAATAGGCTATTTATTAGCCTAATAAATTGCGCCCCCCCGTGCAGTTCATATGCCTGCCTCAGAATGAGCGCTGTTGATGGGTCTGATTCACAGGCTCTAAAAATTCAAACGTCTTACAGTAACATGACAACATTACGTATTCATTCATCACCCCCCCGGTGCTGACTGCTCAGGCTAACTCACGTGACTGCCCGAGCTTCACGTCACCTGCATGCTTGCTGTTGCTGTGCGCAGGAGTCGAGGTAAAAATGACTGACTGTTCTCTGCGTGTCGGAGTCTGTTCTGTGCCGATGGCGCACAAACAGCTGTGCTACACAAGGCCCTTCACAGTGATCAAACACTGCCACACAAGCTTCAGACAGGAGGACACAGCGTGCCTGCCACCTCCACAAATACTGCTCTGTTTCCATTCAACACGACTCATTCAATGTGACGGATTCAGTATGATTCACTCAGTGTGTACACAATCGCTGGTACAGGACAGCTGTTTGAAGAGGGTCCCTTAAGCTTTTGTTGTTGCTGACTGTCAGGAGGGGCTGCTCTCGTCCTCTGGCAGGCCACGTGCTCAGCAGGACAGAGACGCTGGCAGACGAGCACACGGTGCCGTCACCCTGAACAATGGCATGTCTCAGCTGTCTGCAGCTCTGAGTCAGTCATGCTGACGACTCCTGCTGACCAGCCGGTCCTGCCGTCAGGGTCACAGTCAGAGCTGAGCACTGCCTCACCTGAGAGAGCGGAGCCGGGCTGCACACACAGCGTCTGGGTGACATTCACACAAACACAGCCAAAGCTTTTACTGTTAGCATGGGGAACGTGTTGCACTTGGTGTGCTCAATCAACTGTTGGACAAGTGAAGTGTGTGCATGCAAAAGCAACACCTAACAGAAAACCTTTGGGTAAAACAGGAAAACTCTGCTGCATCTTCGTGTCTCTGTTATATAACTTCATGCTCTAATGACACAAACTAACTGACACAAGCAGAGTTTGTTCCACATGTAAACAATCCCTGCTGAAGCTCGGGGGTCGGATCAGGTGACTGGACGAATATATCAACCACTGGAGATGGTTGGTTTGCTGAAACAGATATTTTATTCTATTTTTTTTTACATTTTATTTTGTTAAATTAATTGTCTGCCTTCTTAAAAATTTCACTCAATAAATTGTTTACCTGTGAGAGCTCAAAAATAGGCACGGCCAGAGTCTGTGGTTTTCTAACTGTGGTTAGAAAGGAGTCGAGGAGGAGCAGAACTGACCAGTGCAAAGAAATGTCAGTGTGGTGTCGAGGTAATTACCCCGGACAGGAAGTGTGTTCCCCGGCTGCGGGAGTGCGCATGCAGTGAAGGTGGACCGACGTTGCTACGCTTTGATTTCACCCAAGTAAATCAAAAATACCAACATGTGGATCAAGTCATCATTTTGGTTGTTTATCAACCAGGTTGCAGGTTGTCTGAGGAGCTGAGAGTAAAAATAATTATATATCACACTTAAATAATTATGCAAGTCCAAAAACTGATATAAAGTGATTAGCAGCATTTCGTATTTGTATTTTTTCAGGCTCAAATCCATCCACGTTCCTCAGCGTGGGCTGCAGCGCTTGTCTTGTGAGAGAAAAAAGCGCTGCACATGACTGACAGGTTGAATCTCACAGTGTGTAAACAGCGGTGACTACACACTGCACGTGATGGCACACGCACACACCAGCGCGAACATATCGGCCATCGCCGGTTGATGGGCTGACGGTGGCCGGTTGGAAAATCGGAACATATATATCCTTGAACACTCACTGCTGCAGTTCTGTAGCACTGCACTTCACAGACTAAACTATTAAATCATGAAGCTACTTCCCCTGGTGTGATTATTCCTGATTGGTCTCTTGCTGATGAAGTTTTCTCTTTATGGAGGCTTTCACTTACTAATACTGTTTTTCCAACTCTTTTTGTGTTACTAAGAATATGAAATACATAGATGCTATATGCCACAGGTAACATTTATTAGCATGAAGCCTCTTTTCACTGCTTCACTTTACAACAGAATTATGCTGCATTGTTGTGAACTCCTGATCGTCACTGTTCATCTGTGTTCTCTCATCTGTGCCAGAAACATGGCTGCACATCCCAGTGCCGGACTCCAGCCAACATCGTGGAAACACTTTAACAGAGCAGACATAGATTTCTTTGAACATCATTTTCAACATTATGTCTTATCAAGTAAACAGAACTGAAGGAAGTGAGAGAGGGAAAGACTTCCACTACAAGCCTGCTGGCCCTTCAGTCCAATCAGAAAACAGCTTGTTTATGAACACTAAAAGTTTGTGGCCAAAACCAAAAAAAATAATAAAGCAATTGAAACTCTGAACTACTACTGAAGTACTGAAATACCGAAACCATTCAGTTTTTCAGTTTTTTTTTTTAAATTTACTTTTACTTCAATTTTTCACCATTGCACAAATTAAATAAATGTACTTTATTATGCTTTTAAAAATTAAAAAATAATAATAATAATAATCTTTTACAAAATTACAATTACCTTTAGCTTTGGCACTGTCACTGGCAAACTTTTTTTGCCTGTTCAAAGTTGTCAGGCATGGATGGTGAAAAGGATTTATGAGTTCATAATGCACGAAACATTTCAGTTAATGTTTCGTATTGGACAGTTAACGTAAAACACTGAGTTAAAAGAAAACTGTACATTTCATTTGACATTTGGTATGTGCAGAGAATAATTTAGAGGTTAGATGAACTGAGTTAGCTGTTAGGTCTTAGTGGACTTCATTACCCATGATGCTCTCACAGCAGAAGAGAGAGAGAAGTTTTTGTTTCCTGTTTACTTCAGACTCTGGCAGCCTCACTGTTGTAAGGCGCCAAGTTGAACTTCACAGTCACATGCTAACATCATGGAAATTCCTCTTTTTCACTCACTAAAGTGATGTCTGGTTTTCAGAAAGAAAGACACGTGCATCTGTTTTGGAAGTGAGTGAAAGAGAGACAGCAGGATGGATGGTGATGAGGTCATGTGTTTATATGTGACAGGGCACATTACTGCCATACAACTGGCTTATAACTTATTTCTCAGAGACCTATTGCCTCTATTTTCTGTAGGCTAACGTTACACAGCCATTTGGATTAATGTTACATGCTAAGGTGCAAACTAACAGCTGTAGGCAGAGAATATAATTATGTTATTGTTGTTGCACAGAACAGCTAAAAAAAAATAATAAATTGTTTTGTCTGAGTTTGCGGGAATTCTGACCCGATCACGGGCATTAACAGTAACTACATTAATCAGCAGACTTTTTTTCGCTGAGGGTCTTGCTTGCTGCTACAGGAAATTTATAATCATCAGAGGAATCATGAGTCTGTTTCATAAATACTTAAAAGTTCTTCAAAGTCACTTTAAACAATCGATGGAGTCGGTGTGCTGGGACTAACGTCAGGAAGAACTTTCCTTTTGGCTGCTGCAGCTGCAGCCGTCTCCTTCTCGTACTCGACTAGCTTCAGCGTAGCTGATTCTGTTGAGGCTAGTACTCAACATGCTGCATTTTGTGCATTTTAATAGCGTGCACCCGTCACTCCACGCTCATTGTTGTTTCAAACAACGCCCTTGTTTGGTAAAAATTATTCGGCCTTTCAACCTATTTGGCCGGCTGAACATTTGGTGGTTTCCCACAAAATGCGGCAGGTGTGAATGCTTATTTGCCTAAACTCCTCTGAGTGAATTTCTGATATTTAGTATCACTTTCACCTCAACCGTCTCAGTTCTCGTGTCACTTTCACACGTTCTCTCTCTTTCACAAATTCTTCATCACATCTGGCCAATCATCAGTCCTCATCAATTGCTGGTTGCTGCTTCGTGAAGGCTGTTTTTTTTTTCTGACTGTCAAGAAATCAAACAGAAAGAACCACACCAAGGTCGAACTCAGCGACTGTTTCGTTTCATTTGTTAAATTCTGATCTTGGGTCTAATCACTATTTATCTCAATAGATAACATCATACCTTTCTAACTGATCTCTCATTACTGCGGTGCAGGTTGGCAGAGATGCTCCCATCACAAAATAAATCACTGCAGTGATGTAACACACTGAATGATCTGTACAACCAACAGGGAAGTTGACCTGTGTCCTCACCCAGCGCTGCGTACATACTGTCCATAACCAGCATCCAACTGTCACACTCCGCCCTGCTAACAAAGAATTGATCACTTCCTTTTTACATTATGCAAGAGTGATCTGGAGTTCAGTTTACATAAGCACTTTGTAGTGTTTGTGAAAAAAGCTCGGCCTCTCTGTGATGCCCCCTACGGACTGCAGGAGGAACTGCTGCGACCATCCTCTCTGGCAGTTAACTTCAAGCTGCATGATGCCTTTAGCCATTCTATAATTACCTGCTGGAATTTGTCCATGTGCACATAAAGAAGCTCACACGGAGCGAGGCGTGTTGGGAACAGCTTTGGTTTATAATAACATCAGATTCATCAGACGCACACAGAGCTGCTCCGTCCAGATTGACACGCAGCTGTGAAGTGCCTTGCATGCAGGCGTGGGAAAAAGGCACATGGAGGAGCGTGATGCCAGGCTCAAAGAAGCTCCTGAGCAGTATTATTTAGCCTGTCTGAATGTCACCCTGCCTTACTCATCCCTCACAGTGAAGCTACAGAGCAGGGAGCAAAAACTTTGCTGTAAATTAATTAGGCTTCATCAGAATCTGGCTGGCCTGCTTCCCTCACAGTGTGGTCGGACAGGAGCGGAAAGCAGCTCTGCTTCACTCTCAGCTCAAAGTCTGCGTCGCTCTCATTAGCTGCTTTGACCTGTGACGGTACTGAGCATGTAACGACTCCACATCCAGGACACACATGGGTCCATTTCCCTGCAGCTCACTGACTCAAACGCTGACCTATATGCTGCTAAAACTGTATAATGATTCTGCAGTTTAATAACTTCATACAGGAAAAAAGCCTCTTTATTTAGCGAGCACATTAAACATTGCAACCAGATTTACATCAAGTCTACTGTGATGCTTCACATCCTTTGGTGTGCGACGGGAATTATCAGATTTATAATGTTCAAGTATAATTGACTAATATGTAAAACAGATCATTTTAAATTTTAATAAGATAATACTAATATTCAATAACTTTAAAAAATTAAGTATTTTAAAGAGGATTTACATGGATTTAAAGAATTTCCATTTTCTGCTCATTAAATCTTCCGCTCAGCTACATTTCAGAAAGTATTGTGCTGTTTACTCCGTTTACATTTAGCCTGTACTTGTAAATACTAGATGGATTTAGATCTGACATCATCCCTCTCTTTCTGGCTTTGAGCTTGTTTGAGCCTGTTGTCACGCAGACAGATGAGTTGTTTGCAGTTCCAAAGAGACATTTACATCAGGACTATTGAATTACAAACTCAATTGGGCCAAATTTTCAAATTAAGAAATGTTGCTGCGCCAGGCATTTTCAGTGGCTGGTAAGCAGCAGGTTATGATGAATTAAAAACCAACACAAATGAATCTAAAGGGGAAAAAAACAGACTATGTTAGTTTGTCTCATTTGTCTGGCGTTTTTGTATTTGGCAGGAAACTTAACAAGTATTGTATTAACAAGAACGGTTTTCATTAATGGGTTGAGAAAGATTTGTTTCAAGTGGTCATGTCTTTACTTAGGACTACTACTACGACAACAACGCGTCGCATCGGGGACTGAATGTTGGTGGCGGCGTGCGGTGCTGCACTGAAGGTCTGTAGGCATGTCTGTAGGCTCTCGCAGTGTGTTTTCCTCGGTTATTCTCTGCTTTTCTGGCTGGGCCACTCGAGGGTTGCTTCTGAGGTGCAGGTGGCACAGACCGCCATTTGAATAGGCCGGATTTACATGGCTTCATGTAAATAATTCATCCATACAGTAGGTACAATTGCACAGCCTTTTTTGATTTCTGTCTCAGAACTTTGTTTATTTTCTTTTACTCCATTAATCATCTTTCCTCAGATTTATCTGGTGACCGTCTGGAGGGGCAGTTCCTGAGGTCAACACTAGAGCCCAACCAATATGGGATTTTTGGTGCCGATGCTGATAGCGATATTAAAGAGCAAGAAAATTCCAATAACTGATATATCAGCCAATGCTATACATATAGCATCAGCTGAATGTGGTTATTAAATTATTAAATTCTCGTGACAAGTATATGTGTGTATATATATATATATATATATATGAGGCAGAATATCT
>JAQFJA010006302.1:0-10071 GCA_029874485.1 Naso brachycentron | reverse complement strand
AAGCAGAAAGCAAAACAATGTGCCATATGTGAGCATCACTCACATATATTTAAATATTTACACGTGAATTAACTTGTAAGCATACAAAACATTATCAACTGTTTTCAGGGAACCCTCGAGCAAAGTTTCATGTTGAAAGATCATTCAAATGCTCAAATGGATGATTTTTTTTAAAGCAGGGTGTTACAGGGTAATTCCATCTTCTGGTCTTTAACAGCATCACATTTTCACAACCTTAACAGACAATCAATATTTCTGCTGAATGTCTGCCTGTTTAAAATCTTTCAGTGAGTTGTGAAAATCTTTAGTCTCTGCTGAAGTATTTCAGAGAAACAGTTTTTAGCTTTAAAGATTCAGTCTTTATTCTCTTCATCTTCTTTTTTCTGTGTATCAGTGATAAACTGTCAACCCGTGAGAGAGTTTCACTGTCAGTGCATACACCGTGTTGCACAGCAGGCTTTGTTCTCAGCCCATTTTGAGGTGTCGTGAAAATAGGATCTGTTCTGTAATTTTACATTATATAATAATAAGTCATTCACAAAATAAATAAATTATTTCATGAGGGCACAATGGGACAGTCAGCTACAAAAGGTCTTGCAACACTACTGATTCACAGTAGAAGTAGACTCCAACATTGCATAATGTATTAGTGGTTTGGATTCTGTATTTGACATTAATGGCTCTTGTGATGTGAACAGCAGAAGCCTGACAGTTTTTCACCCTTTAACTATGCACCCCCACTCACTCAAGCTTTTACAGCGCTCATGAAGTCAATGGAGAACAAGGTGCAGAACTCCTGAATCACTGAGCATATCGTTCAGTAAAATGGAACAGGATTAGTGCTCACAGACAGATTTGCTTTGTGAAAACAGTCAAGCTGATCAGAGATTCGCTGGCTGGATTAAGAATGTAGAAGTCATTTTCCTGTGTCCTGTGTTTTCCTGTGTAAGTATGCTCTCAGAGCAACAAACAAAAAACAAACTTGCAAAAAATGGATGAAATCAGTGATAATGCTCAGTTTAAGTCAGCTTACTCCAACAACCATGACTCTGAAATGAAAGGTTTCTCTGAACATGAAAAAGTTAACTGCCCCAGTTGCAGCTCCTGTGTTGGCTGAAGTGCAAAAGAACTGAAGCGTTAGTTACTCCTAATTAGCAGAAAGCAGAAAATGGCTGAAAAGTAATGCTCCACTGATTAATGAGGTGCAAATGAAATCGCAATTCAGTCTGATCCTCAAGCTAGGAAGTTGTTGAGGCAGGATTATTTAGAAGTCTGTTTGGCATCTTTTTCAGTGTCCTTTACTGAATGACCTTTCTCCTAAACTTTGGTATAGAAATATCCTAAAACAGACCTCTCATATTTCGCTACCAGTGCTGCTATCTCTTTAACAACAACAACAACAACAACAACAACAACAAAATAATAATCTAATGATCTAGGTCCTCTGTTTTCTTTAAAGTTTACCTACTCATCTTAAAAATCAAAGCTGAACACGGAGCAGAAAGTTCCACACACTCCTCTATCCACCATCTCTTTGTGCATGCCCACTAGGACTCTATGAGCCTGATTTACTAAGATCCCAAATACAGAGTACTAAATTGCATGTGGACTCTAAAATGTTGCATCTTTTGCTGGTGGATGTTTTGCGTGTGATCTACTCAGAATTATTGCGTGACTGACAACAGGTGCAAACATGGTGTAGGGGGGTGACATTTAAATGAGGGTTTTGCATGTTTTAGTGGTTTCTGCCACAGAGCGTTCAGAGGATGAGCAGCACAAATGCAAAATGAAATAGAGAGGAGAGGAGCACACCAAAGGAGAGACATGCAAATTGCGTAAAAGAAAAGAGTTATAGGAAGACAAATATGTATTTAAGTTTCTTTAGGCAGCAGTGGTTGTGAATGTTGTGTTTAATTTGACTACACACCACAAGAGTTCATGTGCAAAAACAGAAAGAGCCGTTTTCAAAATAAAGGAATATATGAAAATTACATTAAGATGAGTTAAGATAAAAATAAATAGAATAAAATAAATTATATTTATCAAAATCACATTTTTTTATTTATTTGGAGAGGAATGATTTTACAAAGCATAAATTACCTCAGAGGCTGCAGAGAGCAGCCCTGAGCTCATCCAAAAGCTCCAAAACGGTATCGCTGGAAAGGCGATATGGATTTATTCTTCTTCTACCAAACATGTTGACACGAGTGGCAAAAACGCGTCCCATACACATTTTTTCATTTCATCAATGTCTCCTCCTTGCCCCAATTACAGCAGCTGTCTGTGCAGAATGCTGGGCGGATTAACACCTCCTTTTCAAAGGTATTAAATTCAGACACAAACAGTCAGCACAATTGCTTTCAGGCTTGATAAATCACATTGCTTGTACTAAATTAATGTATTTGCATTTTCTCACTCAGGTAAAAACGCCTCATGTTCCATGTTCATTAAGGCAAAGGTGCTAAATCCAGTGTGTGCCATCTTGCACATTTAAAGATGCAATCCTCAGTGCGCTCCCTTAGTAGATCAGTTTGCACATTTGTTTGCAGGTGATATCAAGTTTGCACATTTTTACAAACGCAAACCTTTAGTAAATCAGGCCCTATGCATTTCCTGCTATTATTACACTCCGCTACTCATCATTGTTTTCATCCAATCACAATTTGCCACCTTCTCTCTTTTAACTAATCAGTCATCAGCTGTCAAATTTAAAAGCACTCTCTCTCTCTGCTGTCATTCAGCCCAAGTATTGCTCAGCCCACCTCCACCCCTCCACCGCCTCAATCAAGGAACTGGCCATCTTCAATCAAACCTTTCAATCTGAAGTTTCTACAGCTTGAAGTGTCATCTCTCTTCACCACCGCCAGGCTCCAGGGAAGTCTACTTCACAAAGGAAGCCTCCAATCCATCGAGCTGCTTCCTAGATGATCTTACTGCAGGGTCTCAGAGCCAAAGACAACTTTTCTGTACACAATAAATTTGATCTCATTTTGAAACCTGTCATTCTCTTTTATTCTTATTAGTCTATCCCAATCAAATTAATTTTTGACCAATCAGAGGTTAGAGTCACTAGGTAAGAGCTGTTTGAGCATGTTTTATCCAGTTGTAGAGACGGCAACAAAAAGAAGAGTCAGCGAAGCCACTTAAGAGCAGCAAGTGAGATGCCTGTATTTTATTTTTTTTTCCACAAAGATTGATTTCTGCATCAGTGACAAACTGATGTTTAAAGATGCTTTATTTTCCATTTACTGCAATGGCTTAGACGAGGGTACGATTCAGAGGTTCTTAAAAAAATTCAGTATTTGAGATAATCATCTGAAATTGACCACAAACCAGAACAGTCACAGCTGATGGAATGAAGGATTTTGGTTTAAAGGTTGGGTCTGTACTGTCAACTCTCCTACTCCCTCCAAAACACATCTCCTTGGTCTTGGTGACATTGAGGTTCAGTGTCTGGGGCTACAACAAGGCTGTTGTACATCCCACCATCAATTCACGTGACCCCAATAAATTCACCTGCCTGCACTGCCTTCACGCACTCTGCCAACATATTCTTTACGCATGAGCGAAGTCTACGCATCTCCCAGACAGAAAGCTCCAGCTGAGCATGATGGCATTGAGTGTTGATGTAAGGCAAAGATGCGCGTAATTGGCCAAATGACTATGACCTGGACGAATGAGAACATTCACAGACGTGTAATGTGGAGTGAGCACTGATCCAGTGTAACATATATTTGACTGATATCAATTAAAGTAAAACGTTATTTTTTTTTTTTTTTCGGTGACTGTTTCATAATATTAGGAAGGAAATTCTAGTGTGGTGTGATAATATAGTAGACCTGACTTTGAAATATTTGCTCTCTGTTTTTTTCACCTATGTCTCTTTTCACTGTCTGAATTCATTCTACTACTACGAAAGTTCATAACTTAAGCAGTGAACTGAGCCTGCCCCTTTAAGAGTGGAGACATGTTGTGCGACATCTAGTGGCAGAAAGTTTTGTACAGGAACTTTAAAGACATCGTCATTAAATACGACATAAATAGGACCACAGACAGGAAACAACGACTTTTTTGAAAACATCATTGAAATTATACATAACCAGCTGAAAAGTACTGTAGTATAAGTACAAGTACAGAAGTTTAAAAAAAGCTAGTCAAAAGTTAAAAAAAAGAAGAAAAACAATCTAATGTCAGCTATTGTTAGCTAAGTATTGGTGTGACAGTAAGAAATTTTTCTGCAGGTCATTAAACTTGTCAAACAACTTGTTGATTATTATTATTGATCATTATTTGTCAAAATGCCGTATTCAATCATGGCAAATGCGAGCTAAACACCTCCTGCTGCTAATAAAGCGTTTAGTATAAATTTTATCTGGCTGGGGATCTTAAAGTAGAGGGTTAAGCCTGTTTTATACTGGAAAGACAAGTGTCTTTTGACAGTGTGTTAAGACAGAAATGATGTGAAAAAGACAAAAATGTATCGTCCAACAGTGTCTTGCACCTGTCAAAACTTGTAACTTCGCAGACATTGTTCTGATTTGTCTCACATCTTGATTGGTTGGCTGGACCGAGCCTTCTGTTGTTGCCACAGAGATGAAACAGCGCTCTTCTTGCTGAGGAGAAGAAAAAAACAGGCTTGCAAAATGGATGGCGTTAAGGAGTGATTGGCGCTACACACCGTTGTGATGACCCAGATGATCCACAGTGCCACAGCTCGTCTCTGTGAAACTCCAACAGGATTACAGTGGGTGTTTTGGTTTTGGATGTGGGGTGTAATCCAACGTAGGAGGTCATCAAAACGATATTTAGACGTCCTGAAATACCAAAAGTGTTGCTCCTCGTCCATCTCTGTCATTTGATGAACCAAATTCCCCTCGCTCCTCTCTACTCGGGTTTATTGGGCGCACAGACCACAGTCTTTTCCTCCGTTGTCTCCTTCTCCTCCAGAGTAAAATTAGATCTAAAATATCTTCTTCCTCTGCCAAATCCATGTCTCTGAGAAATTTGTCATTTTACCGCTGCTTTGGGCTGTGGGTCTATGGAGAATTGCTCAGTTGGTTACAGTGTTGTAGAAAAATAAAGTGGTTAAACTGGCGCAAGTGTCCACTGGCTAGATTGTCCAAACGGTCATCTCATGAAAAGGTGAGTAATCCCTGTGTTTGATTTGAAAAAGGTTAGTAACTGAGTTTATGTGCGTTTAGCCACTAGCCTTCAACATAACTTCAGGCTGCAGCCAATAATAATCACCAGTCATTTTCTTCGTGAAATTTGTTATGGATTTGGGGACAATGACGTGGCTGACTGGCCAGCTAGACCTGTTGTTAAACATACTGGCCAATTACATTTACGCAATGTCACTGACTTTGAATCTTGCTAGCATAACATTAGCACTCTGGCTAACAGCTGAGTGGACTAGTTTATCTCCTGTTGCTACGTCGTATCTATGGTCCGTTCTATTTACTGGAGCACTGAACTGCGTTTTCATTACTTAAAAAAAGTTATGGGATTGTAATGAGTATTATAAGTCGAGTTTTCAGGCGTTGTCAGGGAAAGCGAGGTGTTACTTGTTTAAAATTTTCTATTTTGACAGCAAAACACTTGAGAATATAAATTAATGGTCTAATTAATATTCTCTTTGGCAAGTGACCATGGCATAAGTGGGATAACGCCCTCTGAGGTGTCCATTATCAGGAATGAAAAGACTTCATGGAGGCAACTTTCATGCCTCCAAGGCGTCCATTCATTTCTAAAAATGAGCACCTTGGCGGGCATTATCTCTTACTTAAAGATTTTGAGCCATCAAAGCGTCTTTGTCTTTTCATTGTGTTCAGAAACATCCACTTTCCAGTCATGGGAAAATTATTTGCTGTATTTAGAAACTGCAAACTGGCACAAACAGGAACTTGATGGAATATAAATATGCATAACCTTCAGTACACGTGTTCCACCGCAAACCTTATCAGCTGTGACTTTCTGCGTCAGAGCTGACAAGTTCATTTACTGCCTCTGTGTGTACTGGGCACAGCGTGTGAGCCACATGACAGTTTATGTCATTACATTTGTTTTTTGTTGGTAAGTCAGTTGATACAAACAGACGAGTCCGCCTGCTGGATCTCACTTTGCTCTTAGAAATATGTAGTATTCAGTTTCATGTTTTCTGCTTTATTATTGAGAACAGCAGCAGCAACAGCTGATAACTTGTCTCCACACTGTGAAGAAAGAGAGAGAGCTGTCAGTCACAATCTCTTTCAAATGCAGAGTATCTGTTCCCATACACTTTCTATACTGCAGTGTATTTATATAGCAGTGGTATTAATATTTGATGTTCTAACCCTCCTGTTGTAAAATCCTTAAACTCTCACTGAAAAAGGTTTCACCTTTTTAAATCTGAGCACACAGCTCAGTACCAACAACAGCAAAGATTTTTGGCAAGCTACCAGAGAATCACAGGCTGCGAAAGCAGGAGTGCCCCCATTTTGTGGGAGGCCACATTTGCTGATAAGCTTTACTCATTTAATGCTCACTTTGATCTCCTTGACTAAATCTGTAAAGTCTACCAGTCCTCAGAGGAGGAGCCACTCTAAGGTTTACCAGTAAGAAGAATCCTGCAGAAAGTGAAAATGAGTAAAAATGCTGAGCCTGATAACATCCCTGTCCATGTGCTGAAAGCATGTGCCAGTCAGCTAGTGGATGTTATTAAAGACATTTACAACATACCACTGTCCCTGAAGAGTGCTCCAACCTGCTTTCAGACAGCCACCATCATTATTTGTACATAAAACACAACGACAGTGTCTAGTTCAAACAACCACACTGTAAACCTCAGCGGCTCCATGACAGCAAACATTACTGTTGAGTCCACACAAATATTCAGAATTGTCGAGATGACATAAAAACTTAATGTTCACTTTACACAAACTTACATCCCTTGTGAGGTTGACATAATTTTTATGTTCAGTCACCTTTTTTTAATTTTTATGTTAATTTTACTAAAATTTATAGGGCCAATATAACCTAATTAGTTCAAACCCAACCAATAACGCAAAGATTGTTCACTCATCAGTCTCAGCAAATGTTTTATAGTTGGATAAAGTAGGAAAAAAAGTTTGTAAACTGTTCTCAGTCTTTTTATGTTCACAGAACAAGTAGTCATTCACTTGTTCAATAATAAAACTTTAAATAAAAGAAACAAATCATATCAACAAGAGTTGCAAAGGTTGAACACAACTTTCATTTCTTTGTGTAACTTAATTTTTTCTGTGTAAAAACAAACCCTAAATTTGTGTTATGTGTTTATGTCTATAACAGCTTAAGCTGTTAATGTTAAAAAAGCAAACATTTTTAAATTCAGTGGACAGCAAAGAAAATGTGCACTAACTTTAAATTGTAGAAGCTGATTAAACTAACAAGTTTGAGGTAAATTAGTAATTATTTATTCATTATTATTATTATTATTATGATCAATTAATTACTTAAAAAAAATTTAGAACAGTATCAAAAAAATTCATTTATATTGGTACAGGTATCAAAACAAACATTTTGGTTTTGTGACAACACTTCTCACAGAGACTTATTCAAGTCATTTTTTGTCAACCATTCATCGTAACTGCTCATCCTGTAAAAGGTCAAAGGGGACTGAAGCAGAACCAAACTGACATTAGCTGAAAGGAAAGGATACAAACAAACAACCATTAGTGCCTAAAGTCACCCTGAGTTTCTAATTAACCTTAGTTACACATCTTTGTGGAGAAAGCCAGAGCAGCGAGTGGACGTCCATGCAGAGAGAACATGCAAAGTCCACACTGAAAGGCCCAAGTCGTGTTCAAACTTCCAACCATCTCGCTGTGGGGCTTCAGTGCTAATTGCTGGAACACTGTGCCACTCCTTCAGCTGATAGAAAAGTAGAATAATTTAAGTTTAATCAGGTTTAAGTTATGCAGTATTTTAGTTAAAAACAGAAAGGGAACGCAGCAGAGAGGTGAACAGACAGTAGTCTGTTGTTACACTATTGGAATTACTCCTGTTGAAATGGGTGTGATACTGATTTCATCCAAAGACAACAGTCAAACACGTGCAACAACTGGGAAAAAGGAGAAATGTGAATAAAGGCTCTAATATAGGCCTGTTCCAACAATAAAGTGCTGCTTTTCTCTGCAGCTGAGGTAAATAATGACCACAAGAATTTACAGTAAGTGTGTAGAAATGGGATGGATGGGAGAATCTACCAGCAATTCACTTCATGGCTAAACAAGCACTAAGAACTGTTTCACCCTGAGGAATCAAACTTCTCTGAACTGTTATATAAGGGACCAAAGGGGAAAAATCCACACTACAGATTTTAAAAGATGAATGATCTGTGGAAAAATGGCAAAAGGACCACAGACTTGAGCCAACGAGGGAGGCTAAATCACCAGTGAATGGAAATTATCCCATTAATCTGAGCATTTTTGTGCAGCTCTTTAAACTTTCCATTTGGTCTAAATTGGCTGTATTTATCCAAACCTTAATTTGCTGAAGGATTTTCAAATATTGCTGCCTTGCATCACTGAGAAAAGCAGAGAAATATCAAAGTCCTACAGGCTTATAAAGTCCACATTAAAGGGTGAGTGTTTGAAAAATCTGCATTCATCCTGTTGCCTGATCTGCATGCAAGATTGCAGAGTCCATCGTGCAGGAGTTCCTTTGAGCTCTGCTCTGCCTGGAGTCAAACAATGATGGAGCTGTAGGAGTGCTGATGGTGGTCATATGCGCAGTCATATAAAAAAATCTTTTTATGGCCAAAATCATGAGCTAAACATCTGGAGTGTGAAGCAGCAGATCTCATTCATAAACATGCATGCACACACTCTAAACTGTACAGATACAATGTAAATATTACTGCTATGTCACACACAAATAGACTGTATACTGTACCAACCGCAGACACTTTTTCTATCAAACACACACACGCACACACACACAGAAACAGCTGCAGCAGCTAAATTTTCTCAGCAGTGAAGCAGCAGTGAAAGAAAAATATAGATGGAGAAGAACAAAACTAAGATTGGTGAAGAAAACAGAGGAGGAGATGGAGGGATGAACAGAGTGGTGGTCTTTACCTCTTGCAGACAGATGTGCTCGGTCTCCCCCTCCCCACACTGCACTACACTCGTCCGTCTGTTTCTCTCTCTCTCGACATCACTCACTTGCTCTACATCTGCCCGCTACTGAGGACAAACAAGCCTCGCTCTCTCTCCCTCTCCCTCTCTCTCTCTCTCTCTCTCTCTCTCTCTCTCTGTGGTCGTAGCAATGAGGAGGATAAAAGACCGCCTCTTTTCAGTCCGTCATCATCTCTCTCTTTTCACTCTCTCTCCTCCTAATCTGTTCTATTTCCTTTATCTCTTTTTATCTTCTCCTATTTATACACAAAGACATATATATCTATATATATTTGCAGATACATGGATAGATGTTGGTGTTTTCCACTCTGCCAGCTTGTAGCTTCGGCATCTGCAAAAGGAGACCATAAGTAGTACACACACACACACATACACACACATACACACACAAACACATAAAGGTGAGATGATTGGCTTCACACTTATCTCTGCAGGATACTCACACATCTTAGTGTCTCTTCATCTCTTATGGAACAAGAACAGGTGAAGACCAGGTATATGGCTGGACTGCATCTAGGTAAGGTGTGTATATACACACAAACACACACACACACACACGCACACATGGGCTTTTAAACAGCAAATATCACTAGAATGACGTAAACAGCTCTTTCAACCCACAAAGCCTCGTTACAGGACCAAAAAACAGTAATGTGGTTAAATGTGGCGTCTTTGATATGAGTTTAAAAAATGCCAAATTTACATGTGGAGAAGTAGCCTCCACCCGTCTGTACCGATGCCTCATGCAGCTCCTGCTGTGGCGACAGCATCTGTCCGACCTCGGCAGTGGGAGGCAGGAAGCACCGCTGTAGGTCCCGCTGTTCCACGTCTTCTCACGGTGATAATGTGATGTGATTTCAAGTGAAAACGTTTGTCTATTTCCACAAAGCATGGTGGGTCAGAATCTCAGTCA
>JAQFJA010006204.1:0-10077 GCA_029874485.1 Naso brachycentron | reverse complement strand
TAAAGCCGTCCACACGACAACGTTTTTTGATAAAACAGATGTGTTTTGGGGGGTCCCTTCATTTGCCCACTGAAAACGCACATGTTTAAAAGTCCGGCTACAGTGAAGATATTTAAAAATGCTGTTCATTTTCCGACGTGTGTACGGGATAAGCGGAGGTTTTTGTATACGACTCGAGTGATCAGCTGTTTGCCATCTCCTCCGACAGTCCACACAAACAAATTTTGGTCACCATAGACTCACTCCAGTATGTCAACCCTAACCAAAGAAAAGGTAAGTGGGAACAGGGAAGTTTAAGTACTTGGACTCCTTGGTCTAGCCCCTGGAATCCTGGTGACTCTCCAGAATGGTTACTACTCCTTCCTTACCAAACACGAGTCAGCTTTGCTTGGTAGAGACACTGTGGAGAGGCCCCAGGATCCCTGAGGCACACAAGTCACCATGCCACATCAAGGCAGAGTCAATGTGGAGGTGTTTTTTTTCTTTTTCTTTCTTTCTTTTTTGGGGGGGTTATTTTTTGTTTTTATTTTATTTTTTCAGATTGAAGAAGTGAGTATGGAGTGTGGGGACTTGGGGGTAGGAGCTGGTGGTCACTCTGGTGGACGTGCGCCCGTTCCTTAAACCTTCAGTGTGGAACTTTAGTCACCCCCTTTCTGCCAGTGAGAGTACTTAGGTTTAACAATGCTGCTGACATTCTAATGATTCCATAGGCTTTCTCCCACTCCTACTTGCCATAGCCCACTCTGTTGTGATGTTTGCTCTGCACTTCTAGCCTGGCACAGCCAGACAGAGAATTACTCTGGTATCTCTCAATTCAACGTTCATTTACAAGATGCAGTGCCAACAGGCACAGTCCAAACGGACTCTGGACACAACTGGATAGACATACAACTATACAACCAATCAGAGCTGTGTACCGCGTCTCTTCGCTCCCACTCCAGGTGAGCCAGGCACCATATTTGTTTTGAAAGGAATTAAGGTGAGCCAAAATCCCAATGTTACTGAATACTACGCAAGATTAAATAAAAGGAATGTTCTGTGATTACTCCACGTAGGGAAGAATAGGAGCCTTTAGTAGGAGTTTTTCTACTGATCTGTACATGTCAACCTGGGACTCAGCAGCCTCGGGTACAAAAAAACACTAATATGGGGCGCCCAGTGGCTCAGTTGGTAGAGCAGGCCCCAAGCAAGCCCATATACAGAGGCTTTGTCCTCGCCGCGGCTGCTATGGGTTCAATTCCACCTGTGGCCCTTTGCTGCAGGTCAATCACTCTCTCTCTCTCCCCTGTTTCCCGTCTGCTCATCAGCTGTCCTATCCATGAAATAAAGGCACAAAAAGCCCAAAATAACATTTAAAAACTGCTGAACATCATATTACGGTAATCACAGTAAAGGTGTTTAGAGGAGCCAAAAAAAAAAAAAAGACATAATAGTGATAATAGCCATCTATTTCGATAATTATGATCACTGAAAATGTTGGTTTTAGAGGTGTTTGAAAATTAAGGATAACCCTGGGTATATCTACTGTATATCGAATATCATTTGCAAAAAGGTATAGGTCGTCCTCAGACAAGCCCTCCATCGGCGCTTCCAATCATCCCAATTCTCCATGCATGTGGCCAGTTCGTTGGTACTTTGCACCCCTGCATCCTTCTTGAGTATGTCCACGTATGTTAGTGTGGGTTGTCCTCGAGACCGATGCCCATGTGTTGGTTCCCACAGCATCAATTTGCTGGCTGGCAGTTCTTGATGTCTTTGGCATTCTCCTGATAGCAATTTTCTCGCTCACCCTTGGTATTCCCTTATACAGTAACCAATTGGTTACATGTGTGCTTTTGCTGATGTTAAGTACTGCACGCAACATCCTGGTGTAGCACCCGTCTAGAGACTTCTGCAAGGTTGGCTTCAGGGTCCAGCATTCACTGCCATAGAGGAGAACAGACTCTACTGTTACATAGAAGAAGCTGAGTTTGATTTGACGGGGGAGGTTGGATTTCCATACACTGGTCATGCCGTTCAGGGCCCTCCATGCAAGTGCCTTCCTCATGTTTAGATCTCGCTCGGTTGAGTTGACCCATGAGCCCAGGTACTTGAAGTCGTCGACTTCCTTCAGCACAGCACCTCCTGCTGTAGTCAGAGGTTGGTGTTTCGGTGGAATGTTGTAGGTGATGATCTCAGTTTTCTTGGCATTTAGCCTGAGGCCAACCTTAGCGCATTCTAGCTCTACTCTGTTCAGGAGTTCCTGTGCTTGTTCGACATTGTCGGCGAGCAGACTGATGTCATCCGCATAGTACAGATCTGTGAGGACTACTGCGGGGTGTCGTCTCGACCTCCTTGGTGTTAGGGTGAAGCCAAGATCTTGCTCTCGTCCACTGATGGCCTTCCTGAGCGCATAATCCAAGACTATGATGAAGAGAAAGGGGGCTAGTGTGTCCCCTTGCATTACTCCAGCCAGGATGTCAAACTCCTTGCTGTTGCCATCTGGGGTCACCACCTTGGCTCTTGTTCCTGTGTACATGGTCTCAATTGCCTGGAGTAGGTTGGGAGGAATACCGTAGGCCTTAAGGATCTTCACCATCGTGCCTCTGTGGATTGAGTCAAATGCCTTTTTGAAATCAATAAAGCACAGGACTGCAGTCAGGTTGTCCTTCTTCACCTCCTCAATCATTCTCCTACCAAGATCTGGGCTGTGGTAGTTCCCCCCTCTCTAAAGCCGTTTTGGTTCTCCCTCAGGTGAGGGTCGATGGCTTGCTGTATCCTGTTCGGTATCATGCGGTTATAAACTTTTGCAGTGATACATGTCAGGCTGATGCCTTGGTAGTTGTCTGGCTTTGAAAGGTCTTCAGCTTTGGGTACTGGGATGATGTTCGAGAGAGACCAGAGATCAGGCTGCTTCTTGTGCAGTAGTTGTCATATATCTCTATTAAAACTTCCCTCTTTGTAAGTTTACATACACATAATTTTACTGTTATGTGACTTTTTGTTTGGATGAACTTAGCAATGTCAGAAAAGTAATCAGGTAATTTTTGGCAGAACCTACAAGATACTGCAGTTTTGCTCTTCTGTTCAAAAAGTCAAACAGTCAAACAGTGAAAGTGATTTTAATTTAATAAGAAGCTGCATTAACAAAGGAGTAGGCTTTTTGTACTGTCCCTTTTTTGGGCTTGTCTTTTGCTAAATTCCAGTCCAGTTTTCATCTGTTTGTTGTCACTGACACTATTTTAATTAAGTGATTATTTTTACCTTCAAAATACATTATAATGCATTTAAAGGTGCACTATGTGGCTTTTTGTAGTAACAATGTTTGTTATTTAATCTAGATAGGCGCTGAGCTGAGCTGAGCTCTAGCAAAAAATTACAAATGTAACCATAGAAGTTAAAAGTCCATCTAAAAGTCCTGTTAGTTCTCAGAAACTGCTGTTCCTCTTAATGAGAACTCTCTCTCTTATGTCTTCATAGGCCTGTCAAAAAGTTGCACACTACACCTTTAATAATAGGTCTTCAAAGTTTCCAGTGGCCCTCTAGGAGTTGGAGGCCAGGACTCATGCCCTCAGTATGTTTAAAATCCAGGCTACGGCCCTTCTGTGGACAGATGTTGCATTAAAGTGAAGCGGACAGATCACCTGCTGAGCCATTGTTTCAGAGCTTTTAGAAACAATACTGCAGCCTATTTGTGTCAGAGCACTCTCAAAGGTCGTTTTTGCACTTGTCAGTTACTAAAAGCCCAAATGCAATTTAGCAACATTAATTGCAGATCAATACTCCTGACTTTGCATGAAGTTAATGGAAAATGTTATTGATAGTTGCTGACATAATGATTAAGGTCCAAAGAACCAAGAAAATACAAATTAAAATGTAGTTTTCTGTCTTTCCTTTATTGTAACTGAGAAAATATGATATTTTCAGAGGCGACATGTGAGATCACATTTATTACTTTATGCTAAATGTCCACTTTCTGTAATATTAAGCTTAAAAAGAGCTCATCTAGCAGACTTCTGATTAATTACACATCCAACATGCTTTCACCCCTGACATATTCACATTCACAGGCATGTAAAAACCAGTCTTTACTTAAAGCATCAAGAAAAAATGTGTCATGCTTTTCCCTGCATAGTGAGCAGAATGAATAGATGAAGGCTAAGTGGGTGATATATTGCACTGGTGACTCATAGGAACCTTCTGTGCTGAGCGCCCTCCTTGGCTTTCATGCACAAGTGTGCTGTTCAAATGCAAATATGCATACAGCAAAATCAATTTCTGTCACGCTTCAGTGGGTCTCCTTCAGTTCTTACAGGATATGCAAAAATAAGCAGCTGGATGACTTCATTGCCATGCGGAAGATTTGTGGAATGTTAGCCAATGCCATACACTGTAGGATATGTCTTAATTCATTATCTGTGTAATGAAGGAGGCAAAATATTGAATAAATGGAATAAATGACCAGACACTCATATTAAAATTAATTAAGATTTCAATGCCTCGTTTTACTTGTGACTGTAAGAAGCAAAGCCAGTCACTTAGAGACGTTATGAACAGATCTCTCCACATGGTGGCGATCACATACCATCATCATTATCACACTCAGAGCAAACATGCCCACTGTTTACCCTTACATATCTGTTCTATTAGACTCCTATAAACATGTATTTTTGCTTTATTTTAAAACATGAAACTATACATGTGTGCAGGTAGTTTCAGCATAAGAGAAGAAACCAGACTTACAGGAATCACATTACCCAATCTCTATTTCACACATAGATGTATAATCTTTGTGGTTGCTAATCTGAGACTGAGTGAGGCCATAAATCTCTTTGCTAAATAGACCTACATATACCGCTATATACATGTGCCTCAAGGAAATACAACCTTGCTTGTATCCTCAGACAGACAGAAAAAAAAAAACTTGTCTGGGTGGGATAAGAATGGGACAACATGATATCACCATGCCTCCTTACAGTTGATTTATAACTGCCACGTGTTTTAAAAGAACTCAGCATCCCTGCTTTGTTATCACAATGTAGAAGGGTTCCTTGACTTATTTTCAAAGTAAAATTTTTTGCTATTAAATCTTCCTTTCAAGAAAGGTGAAAATTCAGCTAATAGAGAAATCTCTGTTGCAGCAGTGCTAAACCTCAATCTTTTATTATTAATTAAATGTAATAAATTAAAAAGACATAAAGTTCATTAAACTTGAAATTTGTGAATTTTATTTTTAATGAAACACAGTTCCTCTGACTTAAAATGTTTGAACCTTAAGTAAGGATTTATATGAATGCACTTCTGAGAGTTTATTTGACTGACTTTATTAGGTTTCTAAAGAAACATGATCACCCTTGCAGACTTCCCAGCATGCATTGCTTGACAGTTAAAACTGTTTGAAGAGACATGTGTTTTAGCTTGAAGAACACAGATGTGATTGACTCTTGTTGTGCGACTTTGAAAAGTCTCATTTATGCATCAAAAGAGTGATGCATAAAACCTGGAGTTCAGATCAGATAAGACGAAAGCATTTACATGATGTATGAGAGAATAACACGTGTTTGAGCGGCAGCTGAAGTCCAACAGGGGCATAGCTTTTTCACCAGACAGCCGAGAAAGGAGTTCAGTCATGTCAGAGTGATTAAAGCTTAGTGGGCTTTATGTCATTGTAATGACAGGCAGCTCCAAAATATCCTATATAGACTGCAGTAAAGTATGTTTTTGCTCTTTGCTGCTGTTCTGAAAGCCTGTTTATGCTGAAAAAGTGACACAACCATGATTTGACAGATTAGTCACGCAAAGTCTGGGACGGTCTCTACAGGTTTTGGGAAAGCTGAAACAAACATGTTGAAAGCCAATTTTGTCAGGCATAAATCTCACCATTGTGCAGTCTACAGTTTACAAAAATGTTGATTTTACTAATTACTTTACTTTACTTTAAACATTAAAACATGTGATCCAATCAACCTATAAGGATAACCCATGATATTTTACACCTAGAGCAACCTATTTCATTATGACTTCTTCCAGAAATATGACTATTGTCTTTCCATAATATTATGTTAAATTCTCAAAAAATCTTATGTGTATTGATTTTTTCATAACAGTGATCATAGTACTTTGTCATACAGATTCAGTCCCTGCTCCAGTACACAAATGATTTCAACAAAGTTGTAGAAAAAAGACTTCACTGTTGCCTTTGTTCTAATTCTGCAACAAAACTGGCTTTAAGCCTAACACGTGTCAATGCGACTAAATAGTCATCGACAGAGCTTTGCGGGGTCCTATTAAGCTTCCATTATTTAGTTTTTGTTACAATTTTGAATTTCCACATTATCTGGCCAAAGTTTCAAATAATGAGACAACATTTGTAAAAGTAATCCATGTGAGCAAAAAGCTTGGACTCAAGACTCATCAGATGCTCTGAAGGTTTTCAGTGTTTTTTTTTTTTTTCTACTTTCACAAACACGTTTAGACAAATTCACTCCTCACTCTGTAGTTACCTCTTACGTGGTGCCCCACCTTGAACATTGCTGTCCAACACATCAGTGCTTTTTAGACTGAGTTTGAGCCTGGCCCAAAGCTTTAATTTCAAATGATATGAGAGGTATACATTTTTAAGAAAACTAGACAGTCAAATTTTCATATTCACAAACCGTATTTACAATAAAGCCAATAAAAATCGTTAGTATCAAAAAGGCCTCGACTGTGTCATGCACACTTATGCCATTGTGAAACCCTAACAAACAGCTTCAATGAAAATGACAGAATTGAAAGTCACAGATAAATCAAAGGACCTTGAAAGAACAAATATTAAATAACAAAACGTTTGTACAGCATCACCACATGCTTTGCTTCACCTTGTCCTTTAATCAGTTTTCCTTCTGTGTGATAAGTTTGAGGTTTCTCTAACTTATTCAGTATGATTGTGCTTAAAGACCAGCAACACTGTCAACTTTGGGTATGTAGCCATCACTACAGAGCAGCTACATGCACTTCAAGCTGTGCTTTGGCTCCCTTGTAACTTGTTTTATGAGTTTTTGGGACTTTCACAGTGCATAATGATCATCCCTACAATTATTCCATCATAAGTTCATTGTGCGTGAGAATATGCTTAAGTGCACTTTCTGTTTGTGCCCACAGGTAATGCAAAAAATCCTTATTTGTTAACATCTTCATGTTTCATTTTTTTTGTCTTACTATTCCTGCTCTGCGGTTGTTTTAGGCCTTTTACAGATAAAAGGAAGGTCTTAAAGAGACGGGAGCTAAGACAAAATGTTTTTGTAACCCCTTCTTTTAGCACAGGTATTGCCCTGTAGTGGACACAGTGGATAATATCCCTGGATAGTCGGGCAAATAGTCCATCCAGTACTTTGGCCTTGCGCCATACCTGACAACCCTTGTCACGGCGCGCTGCAGGAGCATCAGGGTTCATGAATAGAGAGCGTTGCATGTGCTTATTAAACTAGTGTTACAATATTACCTTCTTTCTATCTCACACAGCCACCACCCCTTACTGGACTGGGTGCAGAGGGTGGACTCAGATAATCGTTAGCAAAACATGTCATTAGTCTAGTCTACAGATCTTGACTGATTACAGGTTAGTTGCCAGTGTAGTGTTTTTTAGGGCCATTGCAAAGACAAAATCACTTACAAGTGGGTAGACTTGTGGCCTAACCTTGCAAAGATCACAGTACTGACTCCCTGCACCTCACACACCCCTAGTGATAAATAATAATGCGTAATGCCTTGTGGATATGTTGGTTCAGGAAACAAAGACCCAGAATGGAAAACTTTGCAGGTATGCCACCAGCACTGAAGCAGCTGGTGATACATCGTTCTGCTCACACTGCCACCAAACCTGACATAAATGAAAGAATTGGTCTATGGGTGGCTGATGTCAAAAGGGCCGAGCCAATAGTACAAAAAAAGTTGATGGCAAAAGAGATCAGTGAACAGGTGTCTTCTTGTCTGTTTGGATTATTGTTGTGTTTCTACTTTAAATGCTGTTGAGCTTAAGGGCCTGTTTTCTCTTCATTCGGAAGATTAGATGCAGATGGAACTTTTGAAATAGTTCAAACATTTCACTTATGCTTTCATCAGCGCTTTCTCACCATAATAAGTACAGAAGAACTGCAGAACACTGAACAATTAGATCTGAGATGGAAGAACTTGACCGCACCTTTACGGTTTACAGCTTTCAGACACTTAGAGATCCAGCTAGGCTTTTTACTTGAAGGGTGGAGCATACAACTATGACAGTTACTGATGAAGTCGCAGTCAAAGGCCGATGGGAACAGGTAAAGACAGTGAGGAGTGACAGGGTGAACAAACACATTACTCAGGATGGTTTTTCTGTTCTTTTTTTAAGGGAGGAAATGGAATTTACAGGGCTGTGAGTGTGACTTACATGGACATAAACAAGGAATGATATGAGGGCATGTCATCAGCTTACATGTGCACTGTTATTAATGTTTTGCCGGCATGGGGTCATGAATGAGGTGCCTTTTACGTGTGTGTGATACATTCACTGTGTGTCTTCAGGCAGTTTGTCACATAGCAACAAACAGGCTCACATACTTATTTACCCCTTCGCAAACACACACCTCGTCATGACCCTATCTGACACACTGTGTGGTATTCTTTTACTTTTCAAGATTACCAAGATTACAAACTTCTTTTGACTGATGCCATCTTTTCACTGAGGCTCTGCTCAAATTATGCTGAGCTAACCATGCAGAGGGCATGGAGGCTACTTCCTATGGCCACACATGCAAATGGGTTTAACATCTGAATCTCAGTGACAAGTTGTGCTTGTTACAGAGTTACATGCTTAAAAGTACAAGTTGAAGTAAAGTTGTCATGCATGTGGCTTTATACAACATGTGGCTGGAAGACTTAAGCTCTAAAGAATTTCTGCCATCATAAACAGAGTTTAATTGATAAAAACTGTGAATATCCACTATTGGTGTCAAAGGATAATGTCCTTATGTGTCTCTACTATGGAGGATATTTTTTTTCATACTCAATGAAGCCCCTTGAAATTCAAGGATCTGCTAATGAAATAAAAGGATTTGCTAAAAAAACAAAACAAAACAAACAAACAAAGAAAACTTTGCACAGATAGAGCTGTGACAGAAAAATGGAAAATTGCCACCCCTTTGTGTAAGTCCAGGAAATTCCTCAAACTCAGAAGCAGTGATCAAGACTAACATATTTTGGCAATGTGCACTAAAGCAATAAAAGAAAGTGTTTTAGGAGCAGCAGTTTGGCAGTTCTTGAGCATTAAAAATAATGAAAGTTAACATAAAGTGATCATTCAGTTAATTAATGAAAAAGGACAAGGAGTATATCCAAGTAGTGCTGAGCTGAGAATTTCATGATGGGTTTTTACTTTCTTGTCTAAGTGCTCTCCCAAACAAGCATTTTGCTCACTTTCCAACTCATTCATGTGTGCTCCTTCCTCCTGATGGTGGTGAAGAGATTAAAGGGCGTTTGCCACTTGGTCCTGAAAGGAGACAAGGAGTTGAGGAGCTGTCCAGAGAGGCCTGATGTTAAAGTCTGACAATAAAGTGGTGAAATAACATTTTAAAAAGTAAAAGAAGGGGATCTTATTAATTTCAAAAACAGCAAAAAATAGAAGTGTATGAATATCTTTAATTTTTACTTCTGTATTCAATTTTATGGACTTTCCAAACAAACAAGATTTAAAGGTTCAGGAAATAACCAAGTCTGAATCCAAATGATCCAAATCACAACACAATGACAAGCAAATTAAGGACAACAATAATTCACATTTTCTCATGGTTAAAAACAGGCCAAAGTAAAACCCAGGCGGGCAGAAGGGACGGAGAAGTCTATGGTTGAAGCAGGCAGACGATGGAATAAATGGCAATGGATTGGTATAGAGTACACACTGTACACTGCAGGGCTGAAGGGAAAGTGAGGACAGGTGAGCATATAGGCAGGGAAGGTAAGGTAATGGATATTGGCAAGAGCCTGACTGCAGAATTGGAAGGAGCTGTTAGATGTGAAGTGAAAACAGAGTTATTACGTAGTAGATAAACAGAGCAGACAAGAAAAGGAACAAGTAAGAGC
>JAQFJA010006160.1:0-18366 GCA_029874485.1 Naso brachycentron | reverse complement strand
GAATTTTGGGGGAATTTTGATGCTCTCGTTGTTTATAGTTCATTTAAAGTTTTTTTGTTGTGTCATGGTGAAGTTGATCTAGGAGTGAAATCAAAGTGTTAATTCTTTCAAGTGAAAATTAATCTGGTTGTTTTTGGTCTTCAGCTGATCTTCCAAGATTTTCTCTCTGTTCTCAGCTTTATCGCTCTCCTCCAGGAGCTGTTGACTGAGATGAGATGAACGGAGAACAGATGCAAGGCATTATTTTATATGAGTGAAGACGTGTGAACTTAAAAGAAAAAAAAGACAGGCACTTATAGCTAGACAGGCTGGGCCTGATTTATTTGTATGTATTTAGTTACTTTTGCCTCAGTTTCAGATCCTGTGTGGTTTTCCTCTTTGTGCAGCTCAATGAGCCTGAGGTGTGATGGAACAAATGCAGACAGATGAAGATGAAGAAACGAACCTCTTTGTTCTTCTTCCTCAGCTCTTTGTTCCGAGACTGCAGGTTCTTCTCGTTCCTCTGCTTCTCTTCACTGAGCTGCTGCACCTGCAAGAGCAAAGACAAGGTGAACAGAAACAAAGTAAGTCAGGTTCATTTATTTCAACCTTTACAATCTGACATCTGTGACAGAAATACACATCAGTCTGGATTTGCCCTGTGCCCAGTTTGGAGCTGTACAGTTACTTTATTTTGTAATTACACTTAATAAACTTCTTTTAGTGTGTCCTAAGAATGAAATCAAGGTGTGATGCCATTAAAGTGAAGATGAACCTCATTATTCTTGATCTTCAGCTGCTCTTGCAGAGTCTTCAGCTGCTCTTTCAGAGTCTTCACTGTGTTCTCAGCCGTCTTCGTCCTCTGCTTCTCATTCTCGAGCTGTTGACAGAAGTGAGAGATGAACAGAGAAGAGATGACCCACTCTTAAAAGAGTTTGTTCTCCTTCCCTCTGGCTGCTTTTTCAGAATGCCTCCAACAAGAACAATGTGTGCCAGAGCTTCTTTTATTCCTGTGACCAATGAGAAGTTGAATTTAGTCCGCTAACTTGCTTTCTTTTATGTCTATCATTGCTAGAAAGCTTTGGATTTTAGATTTCACATACCTTGATTATTTATTTATGATTCATTTGACCTGTTGCCACTGCAAAGCACTCACTTGACTTGACAATATATTTATTTACTGTGCTGCTTCTGAAGATTCAGTTTCTGATTCAGTGTGGCATGAATACTTTGTTTTATCTGTGTTGTGGAATTTTGGGGGAATTTTGATGCTCTCGTTGTTTATAGTTCATTTAAAGTTTTTTTGTTGTGTCATGGTGAAGTTGACCTAGGAGTGAAATCAAAGAGTTATTTCATTAAAGTGAAAATTAATCTCATTATTTTGGGTCCTCAGCAGCTCTTCCAAGATTTTTTCTCTGTTCTCAGCTTTATCGCTCTCCTCCAGGAGCTGTTGACAGAGATGAGATGAATGGAGAACAGATGCAAGGCATTATTTTATATGAGTGAAGACGTGTGAAATTTAAAAAAAAACAAAACAAAACCCACAGGCACTTATTACTAGACAGGCTGGGCCTGATTTATGAAGGCTGGCTCCATCTACCTGTTTCTGTTTTACCTTCACAACATCACACATCAATCCAACACAGCAGCCAAGCCTCACTCCATGTATTTAGTTACTTTTGCCTCAGTTTCAGATCCTGTGTGGTTTTCCTCTTTGAGGAACAAAGTAAGTCAGGTTCATTTATTTCAACCTTTACAATCTGACATCTGCAGTGTTGGGGTAGTTACTCAAAATAAGTAATGTCTCACACATTACTAGTTACCCTCAAGAAAATTAATGCCTTTTATTACTTAATTACTCATTGCTTAAGATAATTAGTTGCATTATTAGTTACATTACCCTGTATTACTCTATAATATCACCAGAGATGCGCTGTCACTCAATTAACAATAAAAAGTTAAACCTTACGTACGCCCGCATGAGCACAAATTCTTACTCTAAAGAGGACGACAAAGGATGAACACAAGATCTCCCTCTTCAGTCTTTAATACAACAAAGCCGACAGACAAGTTTGTGAAAATAGAGTGTTTGAAGGACTGAAAGTAATGTACCTTAGGACATAATTGTTTGATTAGTAACTGTAATGTGATTACTGAAGTAGCAGGAGTAATGCCTTATATTACGGCGTAACAGACAAACAATGTTATTGGAGTAATCAGATTACTTGTAGTTAGTTAGACCCAACACTGGTCAACTGTGAGAGAATTACACATCAGTCTGGATTTGCTCTGTGCCCCATTTGAAGCTGTACAAATATTTTATTTTGTAACTGACCTGCACAAACTACTTTCAGTTTGACCTAACAGTGACTTTAAAGTGAAATCAAAGTTTCGTTTTATTGAAGTGAAGAGGAACCTCTTTGTTCTTTATCTCCAGCTGCTCTTCCAGGTTCTTCACTTTGTTCTCAATTTCCTCCCTCTGCTGCTCCATCAGGAGCAGCAGCTCCTCCTCCCTCCTCCGCTGCTCCTCTAGGAGCTGCTGCTTGTCATTCCTCTGCTGCTCCATCAGGAGCTGCTGCGCCTCCTCCCTCCTCTGCTGCTCCTGGAGAGGAGAGAGATAAACACAATCAAGAAGACATCATCTGAGTGCAGGTTATTGAAGACATGAAAGAAAAAGAAAAAAAGCAACCAAACATGTAAGTACTAATTTACAGTTTAGAATTACAGCTGTTAACAAAAGAGTCTGCAGTCCATATGAATTAAAGTAAATTATTACGTTTTTTTGTTGTTTCCTGCCACTTTAAGATCCTCAACACTAAAAGTTGCTCACTGTCAAACAAAAAGTTTGAATAATTTTAAAATTCTTCGAGTTAAGTGTTTTCTTGCATTTCTGTCTTATCTTCTTCTGTTACATGTTTGTTTTTATCCTCATCCTTTGCTCTGCTGCCCATCTTGCACAGAACAAACTTTATTTTTCCTGTTTCTTTTCCTACAGGCAAAGTCCTGCAAAGGCTTCACTCACATGTTTGGTCTTCTTTTGCCTGTTTTGTCTCCACACAAGGAACAGAATAAGCAGGATGCAAACAGCCAAAGTGACAGCCAGACTAACAGACAAACCAACTGCGTGAGGAGAAGAACTGGACTGGAACTTAAAGAAATCATCTGAAATGATAAAACACAGAATAACATGTTTAACTGGATCTCAGCTATTTGAGATCAAATTGGTGATCACTTCATAAAAAATGAGGGTTTTCTACCTGGGATCGCTGTCTCTCCGGTCTGGTTGATGTTCCTCTGTTGGACTCTACACGTGAATCTGTTGCTGTGTCTCTTCTCCACAGTCACTCTGCTGCTGACAGAATAAAGGTCATCAGGACCTCTGACTGTCTCTGCAGGTCCAGCAGAGAGGACGTTTCCCTCACCGTCCAACCAGAGCACCTCAGGCTGTGGATACCAGCCCTTAGACTCACACTGTAACAAGACTTGATTGCCGATTTTAGAAATCTTCACCACAGGTGAGGAGACAGAACCTAATAGAGAGCAGAAACATTAAAAATTGCCTCAGTGTATAGAAGACACAGGAAAGAGAAAACAGAATGAGAAGACAGCACCTCTTGATCATTCACATTTAACTGAGGCACCTTATACACCTTCTCAGCTTCTCTTTTCCTAGAGAGGACACACTTTTGCCCTTTTAGGCTGATAAAGGCCTTTTTCTAAAACTTAACTTAAAACTTAACACCTCACTGATTCATTTCCCCCATCAAATAACACAAGAGTGCCCCAGTTTGGAGCCCAGCTACCCCAAATGCCCCACTGGTGGGCCAAAATGCTCTTATCATTTCAGGTGCCCTGTGGTCATCCCAAGTATTCCTCTTGTCAGTCTTAGTGCCCATCATTTCAGCCCAAACACTGGTCAACCCAGTTCTTTTTTGGCCAGCCCAAGTGTCCCTTTGGTTGGCCAAAATACCTTTCTGTGTGCTGAAATTCCCTGTAGTCTCCATAAGCACCCTTGTTTTATGACCAAAGGCCCATTTGTGTAATCAAACCTTCAGTTATCATTCTCAGTACTTGTGCTCTGACCAGCTTTAATACTAATCTTGATGGACCAAATCCTTTCTGCTTGACCCAAATTCCCATGTGAACGATGCTGGTACCGCTGTAGCCAGTCTAAGTGCCGAGGTAACTGATCTAAGTGCCCTCTAAATTAGGACAATATGGGCCTAATTTCCTAGGATCCCAAAAACACAGTACTAAATTGTGTGTGCACTCTAACATATTGCACATTTTGTGGTGTATGTTTTGCAAGTGATCCACTAAGAATAATTACAAGACTGACAGGCCTACTTTTTTTTTCTTTTTTTTTAAACTCAGTAATGGATGTGTTTAAAATTTGTAATTTTACTTTTACTTGTGTAGGTTTTGTTTGAATTGTTGAACTTCACTACATTTTAAATAACTACTTTATAAAGTACAAGTACACAAAAAACTACTTAATTACAGTAACACGAATAAATTAATTTGTTACTTTCCACCTCTGGGTAATACGTAGGCCTATTAATTTTTTTCTGTCATACCAAAAATGTTGACCTAAGTGGTAAAAACGCGTTCCCTGTGCATTCTTTCATTTCACCAATGCCTCCTCATCTCCCCAACAAGCTGTCTGAGCGCAACACTGGGCACATTGGCACCTCCCTTTCAAACATATTAAATACAGACACAAACACAGTCATTGAAATCGCTTTCAGGTTTGATAAATCACAATGTTTGCCCTAAATGAATGTGCTTGTATTTTATCCTCCCTGTGTTTTGCACACTCGGGTAAAAACGCCCCAGGTTGCATATTCATTGAGGCAAAGGTGCTGAATTGACAGTGTGCACCGTCTTACTCATTTGAAAGAAGTAATCCTCAGTGCACATTCTCAATAGATCAGTTTGCACAAGTGTTTGTGGGTGGTATCAAGTTTGCACATTTTTACACACACAAACCATTTTTTACTGAATTAGGACATTATAGGTACTATTTAGGAAATGTAACTTTATAAAGCATTTTATTATTGCACAATGCATTAATGCTGTCTTACCTACAGCAAGGTCTACCTCAGATTTCTTGCCAGATGTGGGAAGGAGACATGTGTATGTTCCTGCATCAGAGAGTTTCACTTTGGAGAGTTTCAGTGAAATGTCTCCATGCTTCAGCCTGCTAATGGACAGTGATGTTCTGCCGGTGTACAGTGGATTATTCTCGTGCACAAGCTCCACACCGTCCCGCCTTAAATAGACAACTGTGGGGTCCAGGTCAGGTCTCGTCCACTCTACAGTCAGTTTGCTTGCATCCACTGCAGGTTCCAGGTGGCATGGTAAAATGGTATCATCACCAACCATTGATACTATTGGTTGAGATGTACTAATTACCTGAGACTGACCTGAGGGAAAAAAAAACACAAATAACCCCACATATTTGACAGCTTCTACGTTTTTTTTATCCTCACATACAAAGTAGTGAGTGAGAAATCCATCAGTTTAAACAGATTAACAGCATAATGTCCCAGGAGAGATCACAGCACAACTTCTGTTAAACAGTCGCCATTATGGTCACAAGTTGAAATTACAACAGTGCAAAGTGATTAAAAAAAACAAGTCTGAACTATTTCAGTTACACTGCAACGTGTACATATCCAAATCTAGCTCACATTAGTCAGTGCCTCCATTAACATAGTGCTGGAAGTCAGCAGCAGTTGAGTCAAGTGACAAAAAAAAAACATCTGTCTCAACTGACACAACTAAAAGTTACTTAAGCTTTGTCTGGGAAGGTCAGTAACACATTACAAATAACACATAGTAAAAGTAGTTTTTAGCAAATTACTGCAGCTGAATGCTGTACAAAGTACAGTACAAACAAGTTAAGAAAGAATGGGTTATAAAATTATGAAATAGTGTTTTTGTAGATGTGTGGCCTCAAATGGCCATAATGTTACAGTATGATTTTTAAAAGATAACATTTCTAAGCTTTTTGCTTTAAAGCGTCTGATAATGTGTAAATTACCTCTACAGGAGTGTGTCAGGAGGAGGAGGAACAGTGTGTGATACAAGAGCAATGCACTGATGTCACAGAGCCGAGCTTTCGAGATGAGTCTGCCCTTCATGTGAATCATCCTGGAGACCTGAAAAATAAAATCAGTCAACTCGAAATCACATGAAGTTCAGTGAGCAATCCTTTTTAACTAAAGGCAGTGAAAGGATTCAGACACTCAGTGTTTTACTGTCTTTTTTTTGCTTCTGATCCATTTGATTTAATGTTTTACAACTAACTGCTGTTTATTGCTGTTTTATTGCTACCGCAGTTGAGACAATAGAAGATATGACTGAATCTGTGAAAATACACGGTAAAATGTTGTAGTTGGTCTGAGAATTACCCAAGACATTCACTGAAAAATCTCACAGCTCTTACCTTTATGTTTCATTATCCGGCTTTTATGTATCTTACCTCTTATTGTCATAAACAACACAATCATTAAAGCTCGGTCTCATGGTCATTTATTTTTAGTATGCAGCTTTTTTTTTTGTAAATGTCAACGTTCTTAAGTTCTTTGTACTTTACCAAAGAGCAACAGATGACGACCTCATTTAATGCATTACAGTTACGGAAGAAGAAGAAGTAACTTCATTGATCCCCTTGGGGAAATTGATCCTCTGCATTTGACCTATCGTATTCATAGTTAACCTTAACTACACATACTAGGAGCAGCAGGCTGCTGTATATATTATGTATATATATATATATACACACACACATATACACACACAGACATATATATATATATAGAGAGAGAGAAATTCCTACATACCTGTAGCGTTTGAGTCAACAAGTCACTTCCCTTTGGAGAAAAGAAGGCTGAACAAAGTCTGGAATAAAATAGCCTCAAATAAATCCAGTGTGTACTACGCCCTCTGTCATTTAGATAACGTGTTTACAATGACTTTATAGTTCCTCTCCATTAAACTCAAATGAATGTGTGGCTTTTAGAGTGTGAGGCTGTGTAATGTTCTACATCTGCAAGCTCAACCTTTTCCAGTCTGAAACAGTTTGCTTTTATAGTTTGTATTTGTAGCATGTCCTATTTATATTTGTTTGTGTTTTTATATAATAATAATAGTGTACAAAAACAAGTTTTTATACAAAAGGCAGAAATCTAAGCAAAACCAAACTGAGTCACATTCAATGCTCTCTTTGGTATGTCGGGTAAATCAAAGCAGCTTTTAACTGCATCAGTGACTGATTCTGATTCTCAGGGTCAGTGTCTGTTTAATACTCACCACAACTGTGTGTCCACGTCATGAACTTTCGTTTCCTCTAAGTGTATTTATCATTAACTTGTTAAAACGGCTGAAACTGAAATTCAAACCTGTTGCTTGCAGCACTTATCAGTTGTGTAACATACTACAGTAACATCTGTCAACAGGTGGTTAGAACAAGGAAGCGGATAAACAAAAAAACAAAGTCCTTATCAAAGTGGCTCCTTGGTTGAAATAAATGTGTGTACTATGTGGTGTGATATGAGGCTGATTTACTGCAGAGTGAGACTTTTTGACTTGATCATGAGTGAGTCAGTGAGGTCAAACAACTTATTGTAACTGTTAGTTTTATAATAAATTGACAGACACTTTAGCTAAGTGAAGAAGCATAAGACAAGTGTTACAACTTTCCATGTACTTACACTCTGCTGCCCTTTTGGAGGCGCTATAGCTGTACAAAGACCCACATCTCTAGACTCCTGAGCAGTTTCTATGCATGTTCCACAACAGAACTGAACTCTCATTGGTATTGTGAACTGAAATTTTGTTGGAATTGTGCAATACACTGTCTGGGCAATACCTGCTGTTATCAGTTTATTTAATATTTAAGTGGTTGGGTTGATCGTTTTTATCTTTTAACTTGTAATTTTCTTGTGTACAACTGAGAAGAGTGGCACTTAAATTTTGTTGTACAGCTGTTCAGTGACAATAAAGCGTTCTAATTCTAATTTTCAGTCCAGTTCAGTGAGATGCACTTCAGGCTTTTCCATTGGCACACTTGCGCGGATTCGAACTTCGACCTAAGCCTCCATGACCAGTTTGACCATGCCCTGTTGTGTGGAGTACATGTACAAGTTGGACCTTCTTTCTGGTTGGTGTACTGACACGCGAGCTGAGAGCAGTGACATCTTGTTGAATGTAGCCAAAACACTCCACAACGAATTCAAAACACGGACGCCACAGTTTCCATAAATACATGTGGACAAACTGGAAATATAACATCAGTATCAAGATTTCTTTATGTTCTTGAAATGTTTTCCTACTTTTTCTTTCCCCTGTTCTCTTATTCTCTCCCTCTCTGGTGTTAAAATATAATAAAAATCTGTTTTACATGAGCAGATTACAAAACATGAGTATCTACATAGAGCCCAGTTTTCTTTAAATTTTAGATTCTTATAAACTGCGTACAGTAGAAAGAATAATTTCATTTTTAAAAATATTTTTTATAATATGGCAAGTTGAGATATATATATGTATATATATATATATATTTCCATGAACTCATCAAGTGTGTCTGACATACAAGGTTGATGTCACCAACTGTAAACACACAATTGGCAAAATTAATGTAATTTGCATTGTAAATGTTTGAGAAGTTTGTTGTTGTTTTTTTAAAGGATATTTGTGGAACTTTTTTTTTTTGCATGTCTATTTTTTCATATTTTTCTAAATATTAAGTAACATCAAAATTATTCAGATTAGGTCACATTTTTTTTGCAATTAAATGGTTTTATGTTGCAAATTACATAAAATGTAATTGGATTCATTGCGTACATTTCGCAGACATCTGATTAAAATTTGCAGACACAAAAACACATTTGATTTACTCGTCTGTGTGAAACACATCACTGCAAGTAAAAAAAAACATTGTTTTACCAGACAGAAATTGCTTTTACTTATATCTCAAAAAAATGTTAAGTTACACACACTAAGACATACAGGTGGGCTGATACATTTGTTTACATTTTCTAAAATATTATTCAATGGCCGTTTTCTTTCCCAGTATCACAGCACAATGTGATCACGATACAGTTCTACAGAATTATATGTAAAGTACAAGCAGAAAGTGAGACTCGATGCTCTGACGTGCACTGTAATGTGTAACATTTCCTGACACATTTCACACATTGTCACGCAACCTCAGAGTCTGTTAATAGAGGCGTAGAGATGCTGCGGTCACTCTGCAGATGCTTTCACAGAGTTATTGTTAAAGTGGATTATTAAATGTAGACGCTTGTGGAAAAAGCTGCAGTTTGAGGGCTGTCCTCGTTTGACTCGTGAGAATCTTCATCTTGACACAGTCACAGCATCACAGCTCGTCTCATCTGCTTGTAGAACCTTGAAACACAAATTAAACAATTAATAAATGAAAAATGATCTCAGACAAGCATTAGATGCAATTAGCATCTTTTTATCAAACATAACTGTATTTAAAACTTGATTTCCTCTTTTTCAATTTTGTTATTGCTGATGCAAATTGTAAAATGACGTGTAAGCAGAATGTGCACTGAACATAAATGAGACATCAGATCTAATGAAAATATCTAAAAACGTGGATGATGAAACATTCAAAGATAAACAAGAAGGATGTTGAGCGCCTGAATCATGATTAGATGTTCACTGCTTCATAACACCTGAGACTCCATCTTAGAACATGCCCATACCTGCTCTTTAAATGCTAGACATTGCTTAATCCAATTCAAAGTCCTACACAGAATCCATTATTCAAAAGTGAAGTTACACAACATTTTTCCTGAAATTTTGCCCTTATGTGATAAATGCGAGTCTACAGAAGCTGATCTGCTGCACAGTTTTGCCATGTGTGCCAAGATGTGTTGAGATCTTTACGAGTGATGCAACAACTTCTATTGTCATATGAACTGATCAGAGCCAAGAGGTTGATTCTGATGTGTTGGAAAGGGAAAGAGGTGCCCACACTGAAAAGATGGCTGACAGAGCTGACAGACACCCTTCATCTGGAAAGGATCAGATACTCTATAAAGGACAGAACTGAACAATTTGAAAAGATCTGGCGACCACTGCTTTCGTTCCTGGAAAAGGAGCGGGCCTCCTGACCTTCTGAAACGGTCAGTTTAGCGCTCTGGGGTGGGGAGGGTGGGAGTGGGCTGTTCAGGGTATCATTTAGTGGGTTTTGTATGTTTTTTTATTTTTTCCTTTTTTTTGAGGGGGTCGTGTTTTGAATATTGAACTATGTTTTGCCCTGTATTGGACCTCTGTTTTTGAAAATTAATAAAAATATTTGAAACAGATGTTGACCGCTTCATCATTATCTCAGTAACCAAACTAGCTCATCGTTGTCTTTATTATGGCAGTTCCATTCTCCTCTGAGCAGACACGAGTTATTGTTTACCTCTGACTTTCCCACAGTGAAGGAGTCGCAGCAGCAGCAACAGCAGAACCATCGGCACAATGGGCAAAATGTTCCTCAAGATGATGAAGATGAGATCTAAGAATGGACGAGTTTCTGCGTGAAGAGCAAGAAAGACAACAGAATGTACTTCCTGTAAAATCATGACACCCAGTGACAACTCTGTTGCATGTTATTTTGTGTTAGGTTTACGATTAAAGTAACATGAGACAAATGTTATCGTTTCCCTGAAGACTGGCTGAATGCACTCCATGCTGCTTCAGTAAAGCAGCTTCAAAGTTTGTAATGCCGTAAAAAGTTTTGCCAACCACACGAGGTCTTAGAGTCATTTTAGTGTCGAATTTAATGAATCAAGCTCATTACAGGATTAAAACATTTCATCATTTTGGAGGATTTAAGTTAGACATTGAAGTAGAAATTTGCTGCCGTCTTGTTTTTGCAGCTCAGACAGCGTCTCACTCCATCACAGAGAGGACAGGATTCTCCAAAATAAGAACATATGTTGGAAATTTATTTCATGTTAAACTCATGTTGAATTTACTCAAATCTTGGTCTTATTACAACCATACCAGTCACAGTGACGTGGACGCTGGTGCTTCTCCTCCCCTCTTTATCCTCACACCAGTACTCTCCACTGTCGTCCGGATAAACATATTGAAGCGTGCAGGATGACCCTGCTGATGTCTCCCTCTCAGTAAATCTACACCAAGGTATGTCTCCCTTCAACTGGTGTACAACTTTCCATCCAGCTGAGCCAGAGAATCCCTCACAATGGAAAGACAGAGACTCATATTGAGAGAACTGAAGTTTGTTTGGGATGACACGAAGAAACACTGAATCTGAAACAAAGAAAAATACAGATTTGTTCTCAAAACAGAAAAAAAAACACTGGGATATTGTTCTCTAATAACACAGCAAAAACAAAACAAATGAATCTTTACATGAAAATGATACGAAACACAAGCAAAAGTCCACTTTTACTATGTATCATTGACGTTTGTATTATTAGTATTTGTATTTTTTCTTTTTCTTTTTACTCTTGGTACAGGAAGCCAGACAGGGATAGACAAATAATAATGTGTTTGCTATACAGTGTAACATTATCATATAATACAAACAGCATAATGAGTGCCCCATCCCTTTCATTTTTTCCATTGTTCTTCACTTTAAGAGGATTTATGTCGTCCTTAGTACAAACACCACACTGCACAGACCAGTGATGTGCTGTAAAAGTGTTGTGTGTATGTAGGTTACAGTCCTCTCACCCACAGAATAAAAACAATGACAGGACCATACTCAACAT
Source organism: Naso brachycentron (assembly GCA_029874485.1). NCBI lineage: Eukaryota > Metazoa > Chordata > Actinopteri > Acanthuriformes > Acanthuridae > Naso > Naso brachycentron. The sequence goes on along the minus strand of JAQFJA010006160.1, from coordinate 6,619 downwards.
GCAGAACTCATAACATGGATGTCACATAATGTTATGAGTTCTGCACGCTGAGCTGCCGGTAAGATGATGCCAGACTTGGCCTAAATTACGTAGCTGTATGGTGTGTTGAACAATTTGTCACAGTGACTTTTGGAGAAATATATAAATAATTAATTAAAAATGACCCAGAAAAGGTTTTGAGGACACGGTTGTTATTATCTTAACTGCTGCTACAATAATGTGTAGTATTTAAAATGTTCAAACATGTTTTGCAGCAGACAGGGTTGTTTGAATCAAAGAAAATAATTTTTTTAAAAAAGAACTCACCAATGACAACATTTCTATGGCAGGTTTTTTTAAGCAGCAAGATAAAAATGTCTGACAAAAGGTATGTACATTTAACAAGATGGTACCTTCTATTACACAAAACAAACTCCATTAATCTGCTGAATGGGGAAAAACAAAATATAAATTTAATGTGTTGGGTCCCTTCAGTGTCTCACCTCTGACAGTCAGCCAGCTCTCTGGTGATTCTCCAGCTCCAGAGATGCTGCATTTGTAAAGTCCAGACTTGGAAACATTGTGGATGGTCATGTTTTCTGTAGAGCTGCTCTCCATGATGTGGCCGTCTTTAAAGAAGTGAGCATTGAGGCTGAAGGACTTCTGCTTCTCTCTACAGCGCAGAGTCACTGTGTCTCCCTCCATCACAGCATGGACAGGACTCTCCAGGATCACAGAACCAGCTGAACAACATGTGTTTAGAAAAAATGTTTTGGTTATACATCAATATTATAAAACTGTAAGGGAGAAAAAACTGTTTTATTTGAAAACATACATGCATTTAGGCGTTTTTTCGGACTGAACAGTTCAGGAACTATTTGAGAAGAACTGACCACTGGGAAGTTCGTAAGGAATTAAACACCTTTAAGGGCTAAGCCCACAACAACAGATGAAGGCTACCGCATTAGTGCTCCACACTTGTGTGTAGTATGTGGCGATACTGTACCATGAATCTCGTGCTTAATGCCATTTCGATCTCAGAGAGGATACAACAACAAAACAACGATGATCTCGTCATGAGCTCTGCTTCATGTTTTGTGTAATACAGCTGTCTGGTTTTTTAAAATGCTGGCACTTGCTCCTGAGTTTGACCAACCAACGTACACTTAGGTCGCTTTAGTTTCTCATGTGCTGCAAAATTATCTTCTCCGGAGTTGGAGCTAAGAAACTCCCTCAAAACATACTTATAAGAATTACAATAGTTCACAGTTTTCTGCAGTACACATACAATAAAACGGGGGGTTCTTTGAACTATAAAATGGTTCCTGTGGTCCAAGAACTCCTTTTGATACTGAGGAAAACATTCAAACCTGATGACTCTCAGAAGGTAAGTTCTGGTTTTAAAGGCGAGTTTTCCCTTTGATTTCTGAGCAGATTGGGACATTGATAATATTTATAGATTTTGAAAGTCAAACTGAATCAAAACAAAGTGCAACAGTCAGATTCAAACACACAGGATGTGGGACGGAGGTTTGGATGCAATTCGTAGCAATATAGATCTTTACATTTTAAATTTCTCTTCACTGCCTTCCACCTCATGTGACATCTTCCCCTCAGGATATTTTTCCCTCCACACTCTCAACTCGTATGTTTCCCCTGAGGAGTCACATGTTTTACTATTTGCATACCTGCAACAGTGATATTTACAGAGTTGCTTTTCTTTCCTCTCATTTCACACCAGTATTCTCCACTGTCTGTTGCTGGATACAGATTTTTGATCTTGCAGGGTCCTGTTGATGTTGACCAGCTCGGTGCACATGTTTGAACAACTTCCTGGATCTTCTTCATCACTCTCCATCCAGTCAATCCATCCAGACCCTCACAGCTGACAACAATGGACTCGTACTTAAAGTGCTGCTGTCTGTTTGGAAGAACTTGAGGAAAAGCTGCAAAAGAAAAAAAGAAGGAATCCCACGTATGAGGCGTTGTCAAGTTCTGTTTCATGTAATTGAAGGTACAAAGTTTAAAATGTAAGCTCTTCGGCTCTTGTCACCCATGACCCTATTTTCAGGTTGAAAAATAAAGAATGACCACAGCAGCTGAAGAGCCAAGTGGATGTTTATGTTAAAACTACATATGATATTCATCCCTTTGTAATGGCTAAGTGATTAATTAACTGCTACTTACCAGAATTTTGACCACAACTGAAGTCAACTCGTTCAACAAGGAGCAACAACATAGTCATCACTGAAGAGACAAGAGAGCTGTGAACTCTATCACATGTATCATATGATTCTACCATGAAAATGTCTAATACCTGTTCCATTGTTAAAAAAAAAAAGAATTCTGCGAGTCAATGAGGCAGGTTACAAATCTCTATAGTACCCATATTAACTGTGACATGTGCATATTTACTAATGATAATAATAATAATAATTATTATTAATCATTTACTCTTGAATTCAAGAAACTACTCTGTTCTCCATCTGTTATTTTACAACAATTGACTTGCTATATTCACAAACAATATACAGACTCGGTACTCACGCAGTCTGTTGCAGAGACTTGCGATCTCCATGTTGTCTTGCTGCTGACTGACTGAACATCAGACTGAAGTATCATGTAGGTGCAGAGAGGTCTCTGTCTGTGTGGCCTATTTCTGATGTTGATAAAACACTGATTCTACACCCTAGACGAAAGTCTTTTCTCAGAAACAGAGCTGCTATTGTGGTAGAAATAGCCTCAGTGGTCAGGGTGAATATCAGAAGGTGGAGACAAAGAACAAATACTTCAAACTAACTATTGGTACAAATTTAAACGACCACTTCAGCGAGGCTAAAACGGGACTCATAGTCTAGCTGCTTTGCAAGGTTGTACTTGAGCTAAATGCTTGTGTCTGCACGTACTGTGTCCAAAATTAAAATGCATATGTAGCACTCGTGTTCACCAATACCACTAATTATGCTTTGGGACACGTTCTAGGCTCAAAGGAGTGGGGTAACGATACAAAATTAAACCGGTGACCAAATAGTTAAAATGTTAAAGCTGGCACTTTACTGAAGGTAGAAGAACAGATTAAACTCAACAATACACATAAAAATTAACCAGCGGAATCCTCCTGGTAACGTTTTTTTTTTTTTTCCCCTAAGATAGTTTGGTTTAGGAAATCCACCCTGGGTTTGATAGCTTGTTTTGGTTCGGTAACTACCGGACCAAAACAATGTGTTACTTGTTCCTGAATACCTGCTTATGAACTCTCTTAAATCTCTTTTTAGGTAAATAGGTTACGCTTATTTTGGTTTCAGTAATTTCTTGAACTAACTCATTTTTCTTTCCCTCCTTTCACAGATAAGAGAAAAATTTCAATTTCCGTTTTTTTGTATTTGTGATATTTTTGCTTGGCAAAAGACACTTTCACTCATATTAAGTTTGTGAACAGTTGATTGTCTTTGGATCCCCTCAAAAACGAGATTGCACATCTCAAGGGGCTATTCCTAATATAAAAAGTTGCTGCGTAAATAAAACAAGTCAAGTCAATTTTTTAAATATAGTATCAATCACAAAAAAGTTGTCTCAAGACGCTTTGCATCAAGAGTAGGTCTAGACCACGCTCTATTATTAAAATATATGAAGTTTTCTGAACCCAACAATCGACAGTGGAGAACAAACAGTATGACATACAATGGCTTGAACACACGACACGACCTGCAAACTCATCGGGTCTCCTGATTGTTTACACTATACAACTTGTCTGTCTTGTATTTTTCACACTACACGACTTATCACCGACAAAAGGGCACACACTACAAGATCCATTCATTGGGAGCGGCCTATGAATGCACCTCCAGTACAACATTAATGCTGCAGCCTACCACCTGAAAAGTCAGCTACGAGCTTTGTTATAAACTACATCCTGTTTCGTGCGCTCTGCTGTGCTGCTCAGAGAGAGAGAGAGAGAGAGAGAGTGAGAGAGAGAGAGTGAGAGAGAGAGAGAGAGAGAGCAGCTCTGGTCAAACAAGCTGAAAGTGAATGAAAGAGAGGGAGCGTGGCAACGAGACAGACGGTGAATCAGAGAAATAAAGAGTTATTTCCTGATCGTTTCACAGCGGTGGAGTACAAATAAACACCACTAGACCCTCACACGGCTTATTTTGCTATGTGTGGCACACATGTAGTTACTGTGAGTGCTGGTTCGTGAATTTTGGGATAAACTGCGTCTGGCAGGTGTTATGGAAACCTTTTAAAAACAGAAAAGAGAAAGGCTCTTACCTGCGGGGCCAGGTCAAAGGGAAAAAGTCTTGCTGCTACACCTACGACATCCTATGTCTCTCCGTCACGCTGTCAGCGAACGCTTGACTGCATCCATGGATGATTAACGCATGCCGACCGTCGTTCACGAGAGCACGTTCTGATTTGTCTACGATCTGGGGCTTTTTTCCCCCTCATGATCTCCAAATGCTGTCACAGACGAGAAGATCGGGGCTAAATTCCTGTAGTCTGAAATTCAGTTCGAGTTCAGTTCCAGGTATCTTTAACCCAAATCAGTTCAGTTCAAGAACCTTCAGTTACCAAGAAAAATCCCAATGTGGTTCAGTTAAAGGAAAAAAATACGGTTTAACTTCAAGAAATAAATTCCAACACTCCTACCGCTCTGGCAGCGAGTTGTCACAAGTCCAACTGAATGCAGCAGATCCTCTGATTGGCATGAAGATGTGAAATGTAGTTCCCAGGTTTGGCTCGCCATGTTGTGTCCACGTGCGTGTACCACCTGCACTTGAATCCTCACTCTGTAACGTTAGCCTAAAATGGCGGCAGAGCGGTAACGTTACCTACAAATTTACAGCTCTGTCATACTCATACATGTAATTAAATAAAACATTTTCCAACTAACACAACATACATCGCATTGTGACTTTATAAATAACAAGCGGTAATAATATTAACTGCCTGACAGTTCGTGTTTTTACGTTTATGTTTTTATGCACAGTTAGTTACTAGCTCTTAGCATTAAAACATTACAGCAATATTAGCTTAAATAGCACAATCAAAGGTTTAGTGAAATAAGCTACAACTCACCAAAACTGATGTTGGTTATCTTAGATATACTCTTGATTAAACCCCGACCAGGCAGGTGTTATTTCTTAGGTCCTAAATCAACTTTTATCAAAGTATTTGTCTCTTAATCCCTCCTGTGCTCTCTCTTCTGCCTTCAAGTACCAGTGTTGCCAGATCTCGCGAGAGAAACAAGCAAACAGGTCTACGGAAACAAGCCCAAAAGAAGCGACTTGGCTCCTCAAATAAATAAAACTAAAGCCCAAAGCCTAACCCATCATGTTGTGTAAGAGGGAGCCACTTGATAACAGTATATTTAAAAAAATATTTTTGCATGCATAAGCAGCCGTAAACTGTACACTCAAAACCACAGTCAATCGACAGTAAATACAGTAGCCTAAACACGTTTTATTTTCTTTTTAAACTTTGAATAACTTGTCTTCTCCTATTCTTATCACATCTGTCCCTCTGTAACACACACACACAGAGTTGTGTTGCTGTTTCCTTTTCTTTTTCTTTTTTTTAAATCGACTACATGTGACTGTTAAAGTGCGGGAGCATCTCCTTGCTTGGGATGAAGTCTTTGCAGCATATACCCTGTCTTCTCAGTCCGTATTTTATGTGGAGTGTGCTGCTGAGTGTGTCTTTGTTTCTGTTCCTCAGTTTGGACTGACCAAGCTCATTTGTGAAAACACTCGTTTGACATCAGCATTGCTAAAGAAATTGCAAGAAACGACGGAGCAAAGAGGGCAAGTTCTTTGAAGGTCTGGTCTCCACTGCTGTCTTTGTAATTGAGCATTTCAACCCAAAATGCCTCTGCCCGGGTGTCATCCTTGTTTGTCCATGGTCGGTATGTAACAGCCTGATACTGTTTCAAGAGTTGCAAGATGGCCGGAGTAGAGTTTCAGCATTGACAGTGATCTGAGCTGTGGTTTTGCTTGTGACAGAATGAAGGTTGGACTGAACACGGTCATAGATTTCCATACCTGGATGTTTGCTGGAAGTCTCTCTTGCACGTGTCTGCATGCTTCCACCAAGAAGTCACAGCACCTGCTCTTTATATTTTTCTCTCAGCTGTGCTCTCCATTTTTGCCTCCTCGAGTGCAGTCATGAAGGTGAGCCCATAATTAATGGCACTCACGGGTAACAAAACAGTTTGGTTGGTTGAATCGATTGCAAGCAGTTGTTCATCTGATGTAAGGATTTTTTCAGGTCTCACCACTCTGGAGATGACGGAGTGAAAGAAAAGACACAAACATTCCTGCATTTTGAATGGATTGCCTCTGTCCTGCTGAACCAGCTTGTTGATCCTGTTGAATTCTTGCAGAGATGGTATTACAAACAGCAGGTAGTTTGTTCATGGGATAACTGTACATCTGGTGCAGGATCTCAGCATCATAACTTCTTTGGTGGTCTTTGCTTAGTCGAAAGTGAAGCTTTAGTTCATCCCACTGATTGAGTATACAAACAGCAGTCATGGATGGAAAGCCATCGTGTACCTGACATCTGTACAAGTGTAACCGGTGTAGGTTAACCTCTGCGTTGTGAAGCAAGAAAACCACCGTGCTGCTGTCACAATTCTCTTTAT
>JAQFJA010006144.1:0-10082 GCA_029874485.1 Naso brachycentron | reverse complement strand
AGCTATCCCGAAGCTCCGGTAGCCAAGGGATAACTCCGGTTTGGTCGCATCATTTTTAGTCGCGTTTTTTGCTACCCGCAACACTGGGTGACCCTCAGGAAAATGAGAAAAGGGTCAAAAATGGCCGGAGTTCTCCTTTAAGTTACAAAATTTAAGCCAAATGTGGAATATTTACCATAAATACAAGAGATACTGACTGAAACTCCACTGTTCAGCTGAAGGTCTCTGATTTTTCCATTTATTCTCTCCCTCATTTTCTCTGAAAGAGATCCAACTTTTTCCTTAAAGGCAAAACTAAGCGGGATTTGTTGTTGCTGTTCAAAACTGGCCCCTTTTCTCCGACTCATCCATTTTCGTATACCTCAGTCTTGGATGATGCATTGGGAGATGAGTGCCCCCAGGCCCATGTGCTTGGTAAGGTTTGTAAAAAGGGAAACGTTTGGGGATAGGGCTAAACATTTTTGGAAAACTATCAAGTACAATTATTTGGACTGATACTGCAATTTCAATATTATTTGTGATATTACAAGGAATGATCTTTTAACATCATCAGTCTCATTTTTATAGAAAAAAATGTTAAAAATAATTATGATGTGATTTTCGCAAGGATTAGTTTTAAACAAACATTTCTATAGAATATGATGAGTAGGCAGGAATAACTGCAGCTCCACAGTATTTGAATTGAGTCAGAATGGCTCTTTAGGCCAAAAGCCCTAAAGATTAACTTCTCTCACACAATCTTGCACCCAGTGTCCATGTTTTTATATGTTCTTGCCTTCATACCCAGAGTGTGTTATTAGCTTGGGCCTACACACCGAATTTTCAAAGGCTGAAGTGCAGAAACGTCCCAAGCACAGCAAAATATAAAATATTGTCTCAGGCACAGATACAGATGCAGCCCCACACTTGCTTTGACTCAAATGCATTGATTGAGAAGGATTTATTTTTGCATGAGCACTTTTGAAGGAAAAATCCTATGTATTCTGCCTTTAAATCATAAAAAAAAGTTTAAACCACCAAACCAAACAACCATTATGCAGTAATGAGCACCTATTTTGCAAAACAGCCTCAATATGCAAAAACCCTTTACAGGTGCGCTATGTGCATTTTTTTATGTGCCCAAATGAACTTTACAAATGTAAAAATATGGTTTAAAATGCGTCTTAAAGTTGTTAGCTTTTGCAAACTGCTATTCCTTATATCCTGTGCTCTGTCTCTTGTCTTTTTATGCACAAAACAAAACCGTACCAGAAATGTTGACTGCTGAAGTGAACCAGAGGAAAACCCATCCGTAAACATGCCGTGTCCTCCCTCCACAGTAGAAACTCGTCACTTTGACCTGTATCAATGTTAAAATCAATAATTATCTCATTGAGTCAAGCACATGAAAGCCAAACAGAACAGGAGGTAAAACAAGTCGTAAATTTCCCCACTGCGGGACTAATAAACGAACATCTTAAGTCGTCACCGTGTACTCACCATGATGCTCTCATAAATGCAGCGCTCAGAAATGTGTTTCATCCAGTGCAGATTTCTCTGGTGCTAATGTTTCAGTCCACTTCTTTTTAATGCAACGAGCTCCAGAGGACGTGTTGTGACTGAGTGAGCCTTAACTTTAAGGAAGCCACAGAGCATGTGGTGTCAGGTTTTCACTTGAGCAGGAGCACACTTGCCCTGGAATGAATGACGGAGAATCACACGGAAGAGCGAAGGCTTTGTTTCCTGCCTCCTCCTTCAAACCCTCATGAAAGAGAAAGAATCAAGGTTTTGACCATAATTGTTCAACACAGATTGTTCTATGCAAACTGCCTCAACTTTTATCAATATGTAGATATTTTCTCAAGCTTAAACTTGAGAACATGAATATGAACACAAATTTTCTATTTTTTCATTTTAGCCTTAAAACATGTAAAACTTCTATTTTAGCAAATATTGATGTATTGACTAGTTTTGTTTCCATATACTCTATTCAGAGCAGTCTTAACAAATATTTAAAGGGTTTTTTTAAAGGTTTTCTTCAAGAGGAACTGAAAGCATGAGCTCAAATTGGCAATTTGCATCAGCAGAAATAAGAGCATTTCGTAACCTCAAAAAGAGTGATTTTTGTGTTCAAGACACCTAAAGCCTGTCAAATTAGCAGGTTCAGAATAGCATGCTTCTTATAAATCCTCCAGTTATAATTAGTCTCTCTGAAGCTTTGAGAGACTTACGCTGAGTCTTAATTACACATTACGTCTTATAGCAACATTCAGTAAGTGTAAAACACAAAGAAAAGCAAGTGAATTTCTGTTCTCACTCATACAAGAAATGACAGTATAGACATAGATTTGATTTTTCCATCCCCTTGTAAACAGCCTTTTTTTTGTGTAATTACTTTCGCTTAGACTCACTCGAATTACTCATCTCTGCAGGGAAATTCCAGAAAGGTGTAACCTGAGCCAAGGGCGGTGCGCATTCACTTAATGACAGTTTGTTAGATCGATTCTTAAAAACAATGAATCATCTTTGTGATCCAGGGATCGGTTGTTGTTTGTTGAGAAGTATATTTTACAGGGAGCTGACTTTTTCTTCAGGGAACAGAAAATAAATTGTACAATTTCCTTACTGCAGCTGAATTTGATTTCGTTTCACAGCGACTATGAGACCAAAACAACAAATCATTGAATAAATAATACGCAAAAACAATGTGTTGATTTCTCAAATTCTGATGCTACACTGGTTGTGAGTTATTCTGCTGTCCTGCCGAGAGCAAGTCAGTTTTCCCCTGTAAATAATTTATGGGAACCATTTTACATCTCTCTGTAAATCACTGCAGCACTCAAGATTTATTGATTTTGCTTTTCTTTCACTTTACATTTCAAAACCACAGACATGTCCCGCCCACATTCGCCCATTTCACAATGAACAATGTAAAAGAGCTGTTCAGTGAGTGGAGAAGAAGGGCCAGATTATAGGGATAAAATCTGCCTCAATCAGCCTGAAACTGTTTGCTAATACAGCACGGAAGAAATGTGTGCAAACATCTCTTAATACAGCAGTGATCCTGTGTGAGACAGGAGGGAAGCAGGAAGCGACAAGCTGCCCTTCCTCACAAAAAGGCCAAACATGGTTGATTTCTTTCAGTGAGGAACCTTTTTTAGAACGGACTCAGTCTTTGCATGCACACTTGGTGTTAAGAAAAGGCATTTGTTATCTAGATTTAGGCTCACTCTATGACTGGATCTTATTAGGTTTGGGTGGCAGACTTTTGTTTAAACGCATGGTGCCCCATGTGAAGGAAAGCAACGTCCCCTGGGGTCCCTCATTTTTTAATTTAATTAACTAGCAAGAAATGCAGAGTTCAATGACATTTGGATTTGCTGGGATGAGTTCAGATTCATACTAACCACCTTTATGCAAGGCTTGGGTCCAGTCACATGTGAGATGTACTCCAGGCGGGCCTCATTTACACCTGGTATTACCTGATATGACCTGTGAGCCTTTAACTTCGGAATGCATTCTTGTTATAAACGACTGTGCCCACATTGTGATCTGATCTCAGTGTGCACATTGGCTAGGCTGGGCTAGCAGACATGTCAAGGAAGAAAACACAAGGCAAGATCTGCTAACCAAAGATGCACCTAAACTTGGCCTGGTTGCCCGGTACCGTGTTGAAACACGATTGTCCATCCCCTCCTCTCCCCTGCTTGCAGGATTACATGTTCACTGAGCTTCACTGAACTGCCTGATTTATGGAGTGCATCCCCTACTGTAAAATACCATTAAAAAATAATAAAAAATCTTGTCCCGACATTGCTCAATTGTCCTTTAGTATCTATGATCAAGAAGATAGGCGCAGATTTATCCAAAATTCTTTATTCACTTGACTTTGTGCGCTGTCATCTGCCCAAATTTCAATCAAACTCTCAACGAATTGTCACATTGATGTCATTGCTACTTGGCTACCTGTAGCTTTTGTCAGGCTTGCTTGAGTTGAACATGAAGATCTGGAGACGTGACCTTTCAACCTCTTACCTTAAAATGAGGTCTTGCTGATCCAATCACATTTAAGCTGAGGTCAGACTCCACGATACCAGCCAGATAACAGCCCGACTGGGAAGACGCGGGGTGTTAGGTAGGGCTCGGAAAAGATCTGTCATCATGCTTGACAATTGATCGTTTCATCTCGCGTAGTGTGTCATGATGGATGACCACCAATGCTGCATGTAGGACACCTCACAACCTAATGAGAGAAAGACTAGCATGCCTGATTTTTTGTTTACCTCCCACGATGGCTTGTCAGTAGTAGTAGTCGTAGTCAGTGAACGCTTCCTTGCCGTGAACTGCAAACAATGATTGATCAGGGAAGAACATGTAGTCTGTCATGTCTTTCAGCCACGACACGACAAGAATTTATGACTCTGCAATCGCCTAATCTTACACAGTGAACATTTTAACAAATACATCTTGTAGTCTGACCCCGGCATTAGGTTCAAAATGCTCTGCCTGCATTTACACATTAGCATGCCATAGCCTGTTGTAGAGAAAATCAAACATAGGTTGACCCAGACAAGTAATATCCTGTAACCTTAAACCCTGACACCTCTAGAGTCTCACATAAATTAACGTTCTGAGCAAAGATCCATGGATAGTTTAAACAGGAGCGGTATTAGTTTATAAGGAGCAGTACTGATAATAACATACAAAGCAAAAAATGTCAGTTCATGTTATACATTATATTGTAAGGCATTTTTACTTTTAAATAGACAAAATTAAACAGGACACCTTGAATTTTTAAGTCACTGAGCCAGAATACAACATAAAAATTGCTATAGAGATAAGTCAATACCTCTTTGGACTTATCAATAAATGTTACAGTTATGAAGAAGCTCAAGGTGACATGAGGCTGATAGGTTTAAAATAGTAAACTCTCATGACCTGTTCAGTGCAAGAAATTTGCTGTTAGAGACAAGCACATATCCTACGACAAAACTTAAAAAATATCCAGAGGTGAAAAACATTTTTCATTGAAGAAAAATAGGCAAGAATAGGCAGATGAACTGCGAACAAGTTTATGGAGGCAAGCATGTGTGAAAAAGTATAGCCTTGAAACGATTTTGCAACAACAGCCAAAAAATACCTACTAACTCACAGACAGTAATTAGAGCTGTGGAGCTGCTGGGATGTCAGGCAGCTTGTCAGGGTGGATAAATGATGAGCCGCAGGTGTGCAAGACGATGAGCGCACTGAGGACTGTCAGTACACGATGTGACTCGTGCGTGCACAAAGACGTCTGCCATCTTGGACAGCTAGCTACTGCTACGCCACTTGGACAAATCACATGTGGTGCCTAAATGCTAATGTTAAATGTTACTGATTAAATTTCTACTATTCCCAACTTTATATTTAGGTTAGGATTACACGTTAAATGAGCAGCAAAGGCATGGATTGCTGTAAACTGAACATTATCTGTCGATGAGTAATTTATTTGCCAGTTATTTTAGCTGGACTACTGTTAGTGGCTAACGTTATGCTAACGTCTTTGCTCAGTGCTTGCAAACTAGCCACCACAAGATTGTACAGGCCATCACTAGCACCAGGGCTGGCTGGCATTAGCCACACTGCAACTATGATTTAGTTTCAAAACATTAAATGCGATTTAGACTGTCAACTCAGATCTTTACTTGAAACTCATTTCTACAAGTGGTGTAGCCGTAGCTAGCTGTCCAAAAAGATGAACATTATTGCACATGACTCAATTTCAAGTTGTGGTGGCTAGTTTGCAAGCAAAGACATTAGCACAGCGTTACCCACTCACAGTAGTCCAGCTAAAATAACTGGCAAATAAATTACTCATCGACAGATAATGTTCAGTTTACAACAATCTATGGCTTCGCTGCTCATTCAACGTGTAATCCTAACCTAATACAAAGTTGTGAATAGTAGAAATTTAATCAGTAACATTTAACATTAGCATTTAGTATCCACATGTGATTTGTCCAACTGGTGTAGCTGTAGCTAGCTGTCTAAGATGGCAGACGTCTTTGGGCATGCGCGAGTCACATCGTGTACTGACCCCTGCTGGACAGGTGAGGAATGGCTGAACAAGCACAACTCAAGTCAAACAAAGACAGCCAGAGATTAAAAGAGGTATGAGAAGCACTGTTCTTTTTCCTCAAGTAAACAAAACAAACAAAAGTAAAGTTAAGTTGTGTATATATGTGTGAGAGTTGAAAACAGAGCTCAGTGTTCAATGTGGGGTTTTTGCCAGTCTGCTTCTCTCAGACAGACAAGAGAGTGGAAAACAAAGTCTACGATGGAAGGAGCAGAGTGATAAGCTCTGAAAACTCCAAGAAAAGTTTGCTTTAATGTCTTCTGATCTTATTTGTGCCAAAGAACTGATGAGAACAGTCTGTCTGGCAGCACTAGTCTGAAACTGATTTGTATTTGCATTGTGCAGCACAGCATGAAGGCTGGAAAAAACCGCAGGTGCAGTCTCACAAAAGCTACATTTCTCAACGTTTTTTTCATTTTGTCTGACTTCTTTTGGAAAGTTCATGGTGACTGCAGGTTTTATTTCACATACGCAAACACCTGAGCATATCAGTTCACAATCAAACAAAGCTGTCTGCCTTCCTAATTAAATATGATATGCATAAATCATATTAAGACACTGTTTGCAGCACAGACACCTTTAATCTTCCTATATTATTTTCTTAGCTTTGAGATTAAACACTGTGATGGCAGATAAACATGTTTTAAAGAAATCAGCATGCAGAGACTTTGAGGATTTCCTCATGTTTAAATTAAGAGTTTCAGTAGTTGTGTTGTGTTTTTAACCACAAGGATAATATGTCTTCATTAATGAGGACGCTTCAGGTTCCTTTTGGAAAGTGGAGTACTATGGATATCACTCTGAAGCATTCCGTCCTCACAAAACTGATCAAGTAGCAGCCTCAGGCTGAATACGCCAGCACGCTGCTTGTGTGTTTTATAGTTGGTGTAATGCTCCTCTATATCTAACTATAATTAATATTTCATGAGCTTGCAATGTGTTGTATAATTTAAAATCATTAAGTGCAATGCAGCCTATTAGTGCAGCTGTCAGATAAATATAGTACAGTACTCTTATAAAGTGCATACGTAACCTAGATTCATTTTAAGAAGTCATTTTAAAAATATTAATTTCTTCTGTTTACACATTAAAACCTTACTGTAATTCTCTCTTAATATATTAAGTAAAACTATGGTTATGGACTATATTTACCAGTATAAAGCGCTTTTCTAGTCATTAAACTACTCAGAGATTTTACGACACAAGTGAGCATTCACTCACACACACTAATGGCAAGGTAGCTTCTTTACAAAGAGCCAACAAGGAACTCACCAATGGCACAACCATCTGGAGCAATTTGGAGTTCAGCGTCTTGCCAAAAGACATTTGAGGACCAGAGGAGCCAGGGATTGAACCACTGGTCTTCTGATTGGTAGAGGACCCTCTCTATCTACTAAGCTACGGCCATCCTAAACAATGGTCTTTAAAAAGCGATAACACCAGGCTAGCAGTCAACCAAAACTCCCCTGAAACTTTAGCCAGGACTTCCTGAAAAGTACATGTATCCTGCTTTAGTTTCCTTTACACACACTTTTGATGTGTGTGTATTTTCACAAACCTCAGAGCAAGTGAAAGTGTGAACTGACAACTGTGTTTGCAAGTCCCACGTTTTGACAGATGTAGCTCTTTTCATGCAGCGTATATGAAAGTGACAAAGAAAGTCTTTCACATATCGTTGCTCACATGGGATGTTTACTGCTGAGAAACAGTTTTGATTGAATACTACATTCTAAATATTAATCAAAGCTTGCCAGCATATATTTTATCAAACTGTTTTTTAAAGTGTTAGAGCCTCTGTCGAGGAAGTAAATGTACAAAAAAGACTTGACCATAAAGGTTCATAGACAGATCTGCAGGATGGTGAGGTTTGTAGAATGTCAGTCACACACATCATTTAGTTGCTATGACACGCACAGCCATTAAGATTTTAATGGATCTGGATCTTGATGGAGCTCTTTAAAAGAACATTAAGACTATGGTTGTTTTGGCACCAATATAAGTTCATTACAAGGGTTGGCATCACTCTCAATTACATTAATGGCTGCTATGGACAATTCTGGTCTATTTTTGGTGATTTATCGGCAAGATACTTGTAAAAAGCTCCTCTGTGAGAAACAAATCGTCATGTGATTTTGTTGAATGTGACAAGTTGGTTAGATGGAAATAAAGAATTCAGTAAGTCCATGCCAAAAATCAGTATGACGATGAAAGAATGGCTCAAGCTGGTGTCTTTACATGTTGAATCACACTATTTGACAGCTGTGCGGTGAAAAGTAAAAGCGCAATTTAAATTGGCAGACAGAGTTAGTAGGCTAATCTTGTTTAATTCATCTCAGTTTAGCCTTCATTGGGTTAAAATGTAGGCTAATTAAAGAACAATACCCAGAATATGTGTTTTACGAAATTAAACGAATGGTAACAAACATTTCTTTTTGCCTAAGTTACAATAAATATTTGTCATGTTGTCATATTTGCTGAGACTGCTAAATAAAAAAGTACAGCAGCTTAGCGTAAACAACAATATGAGATGTAAAAGAATGGTAGACACTTAATGCATCAGATTTGCCACAACTGCTTTGCTAGGTGCTACATGGACACACTGTGGAATATAATTTAAAAAAAAGAAATTATCTGAAATTATCTTATAATCTGGTTTAACATCGGGAGTTATCCACACATTGAGCCAGCTGTAACACCTGAACCAGCTTGTTAACAGGTGAGCGCAGTAGTTGAAAAGGTTAGCATTAACCATTAGCTAAAAGCAGACAGCTAAAATAACTTAAGTGGCAAAGAAACAGTTGAGCTAAAAAGGCTAAATGGCTGATCTAGCATGTTGGCTAGCGTTTGAAATAGTTAGCTTACAGAAATGACTAGCATAAATGTTGAAATAGCTAAGCTAGCTGAAAGTCATATAAAAATGCCTAAATTAGATATGATAAAATAAATGAATATAAGGACGAGGTACTGTGGTTAGCTTAAAATAATGGATAAATGGTTAAAATTTTTAGCTAAAGGAAATGGATTTAAATGTACAACTCATGCTAACAAGGCAGTACTAACATTAGCCATACAAACTTGACAAGCTGATGTAACAGTGACAGTTAAGTTGTATGAAAATATATATGTCAATAGTCTAAAATAACATCCAGTTCAAAAGAAACAACAGAGTAGCTGGAATAAAAAGCATTACTTGAGTTCCTCTTGTAAAGGACTTTGACAGTATTTTGGAAAACATTAGTAGCCACAACATCAATTCTTACATTATAATGTTAACAGTGTTATGCCATATTTTTATTGTTAGTCTCATATCCAGCCAAACAAGATGAATGTTTTCATGCTGTTTAAGTGCTGTTTTCAGTAGTCATATCTATTTTTTAAGCAAACTAAACTTAACACTTACTTAAATGTTGCTAAAAATCATCTCCCAACCACTAAGTTAAATCAGTATTTGCAGTCTTTTTTTTTCATCATTTGTAAATGTAAGAAAGGCTTTCTTTCCCCTAAAAGATTATAATTACTCTGCCCTCTCTCTCAGTCTAGGCATGCTAATGAATCAGAAGTTCAAATGTTAACATGTTGACTGGCGCTGCAGCCGGTGTCATCCCAATGCAGCCCTAGTTTCTACTGAGATTAAAACTACAATACTCATTGGATTTGATTTTCCTCCCATTTTTTAAGATGCAAGCCACATTTTCTACTTCTGCATGTCCCAGATGTATATTTCCCTGTTAAATACAAATATTGTGTTTAGCATAAAGGCAATACTTTTAAGAGTTCTTTGTCCTTGGGCGTCTGCTGCTGTGAATCAAGTTAAGCAGAGGGAGTCCAAATCAAACAGTGGGAGGGAGAGAGAAAATGCAGCCTAAGTAGACAGGCCTATCCGAGAGACAAGTAGACAGATGTAGAGAAAGATAGAGACACCAAAACAGTGAAGCAGTGTATGTCACCAGGATAAATGTTGCAGATAATGGAGTGGTGGTGTGAAGGT
>JAQFJA010006135.1:0-10082 GCA_029874485.1 Naso brachycentron | reverse complement strand
ACTTGATATTGGAACAGCCCATCTGAGAACACACTTATCAAGCAGCATGGAGGCTAACGATTGTAGCTTTTAAAAGAAACAGGATCATCTTTTAAGACAATCTTGTGGATAACATTCCTGTCAAACAGAAAGATACAATTTGGATGACAGGTAAACTATTTGTTATAAAAGTGGTCAGAGTTTGCTTCCTCCACTTTTAGGAGGACTAGATGTATTTCATCAGAGCTGTTTACATCAGTTTTAGTGCCATTTGTTGTTTTATTTTGGTTTTTCTGGTTTGTTTTTTGATATGTTGAAATCGGTTTAAAAACTTACATAGCCATGTTTGGAAACCTAATTCTATGTACTTCGTGACTTTTTTAATCATTCAACTTTGGATGGGTGGCTAGTGACACTTTTTTCTGTGGGGTGACAAACTCAGAAAAGATGTTTTTTCTGCTTTACATGGACTCAAGGTGTTATAGTGTTAAATGTCAAGATTCAGACAATGCTGTGTTGTGAACATAAAGCAGCTGGTTTATTTATTTTAGCATTAAGATTGAAATTAGGTGGAAAAAGCTCACTTAACGTTGTCAAAATGTTCTACTGGTTGCTACACAATGACTCTCAGAAATGCTTTGATTTTACACTTGGTCTTTTGGGTCAGGTTGTGATTGAGGATTTTCATTTCACTGAAACTTGTCTGCAGTTTGACTCTCTCGCTGGTCAGTTGATTTCTCTCCATGTTCCAGTTGGTTTTGTCTTGAATCACTGGACATAGAAAAGGGTTAACAATCGGCAGGTTCAAAGTCTTACATCATAAAGATATGTAATCTTTCATAACCACTGACTTGATGAAATGAGAAAACTTACGTAGGACCAGCAGGACAAAGACTGCAGCCAGCAGGACGAGAACCAGCAGCCCCAGAAACACAGCAGCCACTCTGAGAAAATTCCTCTTTCCTGAACTTGCACTGACTGAAGTGGCTGTGGGCAAAAACCAATAGTGCCAGTGAGAGTTTACTTCAAAGTTATTAGCTGACTGATGTTTTTGGAATTAGCTCCATTAGCCAAGTTCTGCTTTACTCAAAGAAATCATTAGTTGTTTTTGTGTATCCAGGTTATTTGATATGATCATACGTTTTAAAATGTACAGCAGCAAATATTATTATGATGACTATGTTTGAGGTTTTACAGTTAGTTATAACTGAAATACAAGATAGACACACTCACAGACAGATCCATTGATCCTTTGCTGTTGGGCGTCAGTGGTTCTGTCCTGTGATTTTTTCCAAGTGCTGCTTTCTGACGCGGAGTTCTCGTAAATCATGACTCTGTCGATGTCATCGTCAGCGACAACAGCGTTTTTGTTCTTCTCACTGGTCTGAAATGTGACTTGTTTGGTCAAATCTGGCTGTTCGTAAAGATGCTCAGCCATGCTGTTTGATTACTTTGTCTAATTCAACTCAGATGTAGTCTTCTCTGTTCTTCAGGGACCAGTCCCACAGTATGTTAGCATTTATATCAGCATACTGTAGCCAGAGGTAATAGGGAAGTGACTGGAGGTCTGTTGGTCACTTTAAATAAAGAGAAGAAAACAGAGGAAGTCAGCAGCTCAGGACAAAGGCTCAGGTGACTGGAAATAAGCATCAAATTATTATTTTCAAATAAAGTTCCCCTGTTCTTTCATGCAATGGTGATTATTATTCATCAAAATGTTAAAAAAGAGGAAACAGGCTGAAAACCATCGTAACATACAGGACCATGACTTCAAAAGAATATATTTATATCTGCAGCAAGTTAGGAGGAAAAGGAGGAGCTGGGGTGGAGGTGGGTTGCAAAGGGGCTTGCAGAGGAAGCAGCAGAGTAGACAAGGCTACAGGAGTTTAACTAAGGCGCCTTTCATTAGTTTAGCCAATTGTATGGGTAGCAGGCCATCAGCTGACTGCTGCCAATGACAGCTCAGCTTGACTTTGTGGCCTGCTGCTGTGCTCAGTTTTTGTCCTGTTGGGTCAAACTCACGTCTTCATCAAACAACATGTGACGAGTGTGTGACTGATCAGCGAACCTTGAGCCCAAATTTCTTTTGAACAGCTGCAAGAGAACAAATGCAAAACTTTGTAGAGTAGTGTGCATATGACAAGACACTGAGTGTCCTTGATGAGAGAGTGCACATTTAGTCCCTCTCAATTTTGGTAAAATTTAAAATGTTTGTCAGTCAAACTGTTTCTGCTGTCAGATTTAGTCCAAAAAGGTCAGAGGGGTAATCAGAAAAAGTTTGTGTCAATGACTGTCAGTTTGTCAAATGTAACCAGCAAGCTTCACAGAACAGAAGAAAACTTATCGTCTGAGTTTAGACACATTTTTATGATTAAAGTTCAACAACACTAACAGTGTCTTCTTTACTCTCATATTAACAAGTGATTAGGTAGATGCAACCAGTAAGTTACAGTGCCAAGTTTGTTTCGCCCACATTCATGGCAGCCGACAGCTGACTTGGGGTCAGCTCCATGTTCCCACGGTTCAGTGTTTCCCAGCTCTGTATCTGAAAGAATGAAGTAGAAGTCGTCTATCTGTCTGTATCTTTGATGAACACCCACAGCCCATGTTGGATTGAGCTGAAAATGTGCATGAGCGTGTGTTAAAAATGATGCAGAGAAGCTCATGGGTAGGTTGTGTCGTCGTAGAAACGGTTAGGGTTGGGGGTTCATGGAGGGACTAGTTCATGCTAACGTGTGTGTACTGAACTGGGAAACACTGATATGCTTCAGCTGACTTTGCAAAGCGCTACAATGTGGATTCTTTCAAACCGTCTCTTATTGACATTAAGAATACTGCATTCTGAATTTTCTATTATCGTATTTTGTAATTATTATGTATTATGCTACATACATTAAGTTTGTTTGTTTGTCCGTAAAAGAGAAAGAAAAAAAGGACGGAGAGAGAAAAACAGAGTAGGAAGAGTCAAATAGTTACAAAAAAACTGGTAACTGTCAAGCTGAGAGAAAAAGCAACATTCAACTCCCTCAAGATCTGATCCAGAATCAGTTCTGTTTTCAATCATTTGCTTCTGATTTAACACATTAATACAATGGTGAGAACATCATGTAGCTTACAAAAAACACTCCATCACTGAATAAATCAGGTCACAAGAGATAAATTTGGTTAATAAAAGAACATGACAATCGTGAGTATTTCAGCTCAGCATTTGATTTTTTGCGTATCAGTTACAGCACAGATTCATTCCTTTGCTCTCAGAGGACGATGATCAGTAATTTATTGTTATTTTACAAGAGTGACAGGAAGACAGATGTGGAAACAGTCCAAGAACATTCCATGATAATGTGATTTTACTGAAGGTTTTTCTCACAGATAAAGTTTACTAGAGAATTGCAGGATTTATCATTCCAGTTGTTTGGAGGAGAACGATATTTTACAATCTCAACACAGTTTTCTCTCCTTCCAGTAGTTGGCTCTCCTGGTATCCAGTACCTGAAAAAAGAAACAAAACAAAACAAAACAAAACAGCTGCGGAGTCAAAATCTAAACCATCATTAACATATTAGAAATTATTATTGGTGACATCAGTGAATTGTACTTCTTGTGCATGTTATGGTCCCACATAAATAACACTGATCGTACTGTAAACAAACACAGAAATCTCAATCTGATAATCAGAGAATGCTCAATGTCACACAGTTTGTTGACAGAACTTATCTTTTTCTAAACATGTTTTTTTTTTTTTTACTGTTAATATCATGTGTGAAGCACAGCAGATCAAATCTCTCCATCATCTGTTCTTTAATCTTTTTATTCAAGTTGACTTTGTCTCCAGAGCCACATTCAGAATGCTGGGAACTCGGAGCTTTGTTGTAATTTCATCTTGTAAAAAGGTAGAAAAAACTGTTTCTCTCCTTGTTCTGCCATTTTGAACACAGACAGTCAATTAACATTAAAATAGAAAACATCTTACTTTTTGGTGGCTTTCTCTCCATTTACCCATCTATATTCTCCTTCCTTCTTTTCATCAGTCAGACCAATCCAGGCAGGACGTTTCAACTGGCTGACGAATTGCTGGATTTCAAACACATGATCAGGTGGTCAACAGTTACAGCACTTATTTTGGATTTTTACTGTCATATCTGTCATGAATGCTGTTCCACAGGTTTGAATGCCTCATTTGGCTGTTTAACTGCTCACATTGTGTGTTCACTTCTGCAGCTCCACAGAAATTAAGCTTAGTGAAAACTTATGCATACCCACTATGACGCTATGCATTTCCTGCTATCATTACGCTCCGTTACTCATCATCCTTTTCATCCATTCACAATCTGCCGCCCTCTCTCTTTTAACCAATCAGTTGTCAGCTGTCAAATTTAAAAGTGTTTTCTCCCTGTTGTCTTTCAGCTGTTATTTAGCCTGGAAAGTTTTGCTAAGCCCACCTCCACCTCTCCACCACCTCAAAAAAGAAACTGACCATCTGCAATCAAGCCTTTCAATCTGAAGTTTCTACGGCATGAAGCATCATTCCTCTTCACCACCAAAGGTGTCTAAGCTCTGGGAAAGTCCTCTTTACATAGGAAACACCCAGTCCATCACGCTGCTTCCCAGGTGATCTTCCTATGAAGTCTGAGTGCCAAACTCAACTTCTCTGTGCACAATAAATTTGATCTCATTTCGAAACCTGTCATTCTCTGGACTTCTGGACTTCTCTTTTAGATACACTTCAGTAAGACTGGTTCTGTGTTCAAACGGACCTGTTTAGCCCCTCTCATCTTTTTAAGCTAAATTTCTGTAATCCTCTTTGTCCATTAAATCACTGAAAATGTTTTTAGGATATAGTTCTAATGTATGTTGTTTACTTACATTTACATTTAAAACATAATCACCACAAACATAAGTCCTAATAGTTAAATGATCAGGAGGGGAAAAGGTGTTTCTTTTTTGTCACATTTACAACATTTGGAAATCAATCAATCAATCAATCAATCAATCAATCAATCAATCAATCGAGTCAAAACAAACAAACAAACAAACAATAGAACAACTTTTTCCTTCCACTCACCTGTTCCAAATTGTTAGATATGATCACCAGCTGTGCACCAAAACTTTCACAGATGTTTCTGCTGTCAGTCCAGCTTTTCTTTGAGGTCGAAGTGAAATAACAGCTGTTTTGAAACGCAGTCCATTCAGCAGGACAGCATGTTGTCTCTGGTTAATGACACAAAATGTATTGCATCTGTTTACAAAATCATTTAGAATAACCCCAAAACAAAATAAAAGCCTAAAACAAAAATACTAAACTCAGCTTTTATATGCTTCCAGTTGACCATCTGCCTTTATGTCTGAGTCAGCAAAACAGCTCTCAGTGTTTGAAAGTTTTGGAAATGTGTTTTTTCACTTTAAGGTCTATGTAAAATTATTTCAGAGTTTTGCTCCTTTACACACTATATATGTTAGAAAATGAGTGCTGAAAACGTGAAAATCTGAAAAATCTGCAGAACTGCATTGTGGAGTTAGAGCCTTAGACTGTTTCCAGATTTTTCAGGTGTGCTGACATGGTGGCTCTAAGACGCACTGTGGCACCCAGGCGTATGACCCCGCCCCATGCCCCGCTGGCTGTAGTGGTCGTACAAGACTGAAAAAATTCTGCAGTGCTGGCACAGCACTAATGTAGTGTGGAGGGAGGTCTGGCTAAGTGAGACTAATTGACAATGGATTTCCAAAAATGTCTCCACATGCCAGGCTCAGACTGGTAATCTGTGAAATCTGGCAAATGCCAGATGGGCCGAACACCATCACAATGTGAAAAAAATGTATATGTACCCCGCCTGCCGTGTCTCATTGCAGCCTGTCTATTTAAAAATTCTCCGTTGCAACTGGTCCACCAATGGGCAGGTGGCCCCCACAGTGTGAAAAAATAAAGTTATTGAAAAACAGAAACCACTAGCTGTGGCCAGCCTTCTTGTCTAGGTCATCTATCATTGGAGCCTGTAACCTACATTTAAAAACTCTCTGTGCAGCACACTTGATATTGGAACAGCCCATCTGAGAACACACTTATCAAGCAGCATGGAGGCTAACGATTGTAGCTTTTAAAAGATACAGGATCATCTTTTAAGACAATCTTGTGGATAATGTTCCTGTCAAATTCCACCAATCCACTGATTTATCCCTTCTCCATTGTTAACATAGCAAGCGTGTATAACATGTTGCCCTGTATAACAGTTTGTCTCTCTGACAACGGCCGGGGTCTTGCAGTCATCATTGGCATAGTAGTAAATAACTTTTAGAGGTATGCCCAACCAGGGATGTCGTCCCAATGAGACACATTTCTAAGTGGTGCAGGAAATCACAGATTTTTTTATAAAAGTATGTTTGTCTTTACTTTGTAATAACTAAACACATTTGTGTTGTGGGGGTCTCCTTGCTCGTATTTCCTCTACTCTGTGTAGGGTTAAGCACAGGGGTGGAATGGTGGTGGTTGTTTTGGGTGATGGGCCAGTTCAAATGGAAATTGCCAGGGCCGTGTTGCCAGTCCAACCTTGCCACAAGTTGTTAAATAATCACATAGATGTTGTCATATTGTGTTGTGATGAGATTCTGACCGACCATGTATCTTGGAAAGAGACCAGGAGATATTTTTTGCTTGAAATAAATCACATTATCAACAAATAAACACAAGACAGCTGGAACTTCCTGCTTCTTGCTGCAGAGGACAGACGCAGCCCCCCCCGTTGGAGTTGACATGGAGCATCAGGACAGACAGACAAACTCATATCAAAGACACCACATACAACCGCATCACTGTTTTTGGTCCTGTAACGTGGCTTTGTGGGTAGAAATGTTGGATATTTCTCTTTCATACTGAACGTCTCTTATTTTGAGTGATACTCAGTGAAGGATCTGTTCTGTTCTCAGACTATGAACAGACAGATACAATTTGGATGACAGGTAAACTATTTGTCATAAAACTGGCTCAAGGTTGCTTCCTTGCTTCATCTACTTTTAGGAGGACTAGATGTATTTCATCATAGCTGTTTACATCAGTTTTAGTGCCTTTTGTTGTTTTGTTTTGTTTTTTCTGGTTTGTTTTTTCAATGCGTTGAATTCAGTTTTTAAAATCTACATAAGCCATTTTTAAAAAACCTAATCTTATAGTGTTTTTTTTAGTAATTGAAATGTGGCTAAGTGGTTAATTACACATTTTTTCTGTGGGGTGACTAACATGGACTTTAAGTGTTTAAGCATTGATTGAGAAGATTGGTATATCTCTGTATTGTGAACTTAAAGCCGCTGGTTCATTTATTTTTAAAATGGGGTGGAAACCAGGTAGAAAAAGCTCATTTGTCTAAATTCTCTCCTAGTTGCCAGACAATGACTCTCAGAAATGCTTAAATTTTACACTTAGATCTTTTCTAAATTATCCGAACATCTTTTAAAACATTAGCAAGCTTTGCCCTTACTGTTTATGACTTTTTAAAATCATTTTAGACAGAAGCAGACTGGCTGTTTCCTTGTGTCCAAACTTCTCTCTCAAATTACTCCTGGCACCAAATGTATATTTCTGCTGGATTTGTTTGAATGGAACAATTGATCCTGAAACAGTTTTCTTTTGGAAAATGTAAAGAATCATTCTCCAAACTTGTCAAACTTTTGCTTAGATTATAATCATTATTAGCATTTTCACTCACCAATCTGTTTTTGTAATTCATCTCTCTCCTTGGTGAGGTTTCTGTTAACGGCCATTAAATGTGTGTTCTCGCTCTCCAGTTGGATTTCCATGTCACTGAAACTGGTCTTTAATTCATCTCTCTCCTTGGTGAGGTTGCTGTTAACGGCCATTAAATGGTTTTTCTCGCTCTCCAGCTGGCTGGTCTTTTGGGTCAGGTTGTGATTGAGGATTTTCATTTCGCTGAAACTTGTCTGCAGTTTGTCTCTCTCACTGCGCAGTTGATTTCTCTCCATGTGCCAGTTGGTTTTGTCTTGAATCACTGGATGCAGTAAAGGGTTAACAATCAGCAGGTTTAGAGTCTTACATCAAGAATATATGTAATCTTTCATAACCACTGACTTGATGAAATGAGAAAACTTACGTAGGATCTGTAGGACAAAGACTGCAGCCAGCAGGACGAGAACCAGCAGCCCCAGAAACACAGCAGCCACTCTGTGAAAATTCCTCTTTCCTGAACTTACACTGACTGAAATGGCTGTGGGCAAAAACCAATAGTGCCAGTGAGAGTTTACTTCAGTTATTAGTTGCTTGATGTTTTTGGAATTAGGCAAGCTCTGCTTTACTCAGAGCAGTATAGTTTTAAATGTGTGTAGGACACATGAGACACACTCACAGTCAGATGGATTGATCCTGTGCTGTTGATCATCAGTAGTACTGTCCTGAGAATTTGGTGGTGCGGTCCCATCTGCCCAGTAGTTGTCATAAATCTTTACACTGTCAATGTCATGACCAACATCTGCGTTACTGTCGCCCTTCTCACCAGCCTGAAATCTGACTTTTTTGCTGAAATCTGGTTTGGCATAAAGATCCTCAGCCATTCTCTTCTGCCCTCTTCCACCTTATTCAACTTGGATGTAGTCTCCTCTGAGAGGCTTGGACTCTCAGACCAGTCCAGAAGTATTTTAGAATTTATATCAGCATACTGTAGCCAAAGGTAATGGAGAAGTAAGTAAAGGTCTTTGTTACTTTTAGTAAGGGGAAGAAAATAGAGGAAGTCACCAGCTCATGGATGCAACTGCCCGGATAACTGCAGTAAACCTGTTAGAGATGACAAAGCAGAACACTTCTATTTAAGTCATTAATCTCTTAATGGTCGTGAAGGAATGTATGATTTGTGTATTGGCATATTTAAGAAACTTTTTTTAAAAGATTTTTTGGGGGGCTTTTGTGCCTTTATTTATAGGACAGCTGAAGAGTGGACAGGAAACAGGGGAGAGAGAGGGGGAATGACATGCAGCAAAGGGCCACGGGTGGAATTGAACCCAGGTCTGCCGCGGCGAGGACATAGCCTCCGTATATGAGGCGCCTGCTCTACCGACTGAGCCACTGGGCGCCCCATGTTTAGGAAACTTTTAAGGCTTATGTGACAAATTGTAGCAAAGCTTGGATTCTTTTTATTGATTGAGACAAACCATTTCAAGATACAATCAAAACTTCAAGTACGCTCAACACCTCTGTGAAACAAAAACAGTTCACCTTAGAAGCTTCATTACCAACCAATTCATGACATCCCAGCAAAAACTGTCATGCTAGACTACACACAAATGTCAAGACATTTCAATTCAGTGAAATATTTTGTCCAAAAGAGATTTTAATATTTATAATATGACACAGCCTACTGAATAGACTGGTGCTTTTGTCACTGAACTATTTTCATTCTCTGTTATAAAACATTTGCTCTTGGCTGTTAAGTCATCCTCAGTGGCCACTGAACTCTGAGCTTTCAGTTTGACCCATTAGAAGCTTCCATGACAAATGAGAAAGGAAGGGTTTGCCCCTGTATCCTCGTGGTAAGAATTAGCCAGTTGCAGTCGATTAAGTAAATGACGAGTGCTTCTACACACCATGAAATTTCGTGACTAGAAAACGCTGCATCAGTGTGGTATTTTGAAGCCAAAAGGAGAACTAGTAGAGGAAAAAGAGGCCTTATGCAGGCCTTGAAATGATAGGCTGAATGTAGTGAAATGACCTAAGAAATAATATATATAAACCTATAATGAATATTGGTGACTTACATATAGATATTTTAAATATAATTGGATTAAGTATGAATATTGATTTTTATCAAGTTCGAGTATCACAAGTTTGAATCATTGCACCAAGGAATATACTAATTGCAGCATTTGCAAAGTAGCAGTCCTGCCAGAGATGAGTCTCAATAGGTTGATAGTTGAAAATGAGCACAAGTCATTTTCAAAATGCAATTTTTTAAAAAATATGGCAATACACAGTATCACACCTGGGCAGAGAATCATCTGTACAATGCCATCTTTCTTTTAGCCGATGCTTGTTGTTACGGCCCCTGGGGTCCTCTTGGGGGTGCTATACTACTGACCTCTGCTTTTTCAACAGGCATCCGATTGGGGAA
>JAQFJA010006114.1:0-27206 GCA_029874485.1 Naso brachycentron | reverse complement strand
TATCGCGCCCGCTGGATAACGCCCAATCAAATTCATTTTCCTTACTCGTGTAAACTCGTGCTTTCACTCGGGTAAAGGCGGGGAAGGAGACGGTACAAACGGCCATTTCTGAACGTCTTTAAGGTTCCTACATCATAGTTTCTACACATCCAGACTACAGCACTATCCATGACTCTTAAAACTAAAAATTAAAAACTAAAAGCATTTCCAAAAGCCTCTGTCTTGTCTTGTGGGAGGCTTTCACTATTTTTCTAATACAATTTAGTAGTCGTGGAGCCACGCCCTTGTCTCCGGTCCCACTTGGAAGAGGCCGTCCTCCGAAGGTGGTCTGTATAGCGGACAGGTGGTGATCGGTGGTCTGCTAAGGTTCCCCACACTCGCATGCTGTGCTGACTGCCAGGGCCCACTTCTTCATAGATGATTTGAAGCAGCCAACCTCAGTACGTAGGCGGTTCAGCAGAATCCCATGCCAGCGCGGTCGGTCTTCTCCTTCGATGCCATCTCCTGGGTCCCAGATGTAGCGGTGGATACTTGTGGGCCCGGCTGACTTCCAATCCTGCTTCCAGGATGCCGCCAGCCATGCATCTGTAGACTGGTCCTCAGGGATGGAGTGGAGCATCTCTTGTGCCACCTTATTGTGGAGGTGGCGGGACTTGAGTCTGCTTGGAGATGCTGCTTTCATTGTTATGTCGTGCAGGATATGCCAGTCATGTATTTGGGGTTTCCTTGCTAGGGAGAGGGTAACAGCCTCTTGTCGGAGGCCAGCCAGGGCAATCCCGCAAGGACTGGCAGGTAGATTTGGGCTTCAGGCAGCCAGTTATGATCCGCAGAGCATTGTTAATGGCTGTGTCACACTAGGCTGGGACAAAGTATTTGGCTACAGAGAAGAAAAGGAAATTTGTAGTGTCCTGGTAGAAGCTCCCCAGGTCATGCCAGCAAGGTGTCGGATTAGTGAGACTCTTGATGTCACCTTGGCCCCACTTCCTCTAGATGTTGTTTGAAGGACAGTGTCCTATCCAGATGTACACTGAGGTACTTTGGGGCTTGCTGGAACTCCAGATGCTTGTTGTCACTAACACCTTCAATTCCTTTTTTGCTTCTCTGTTGTTTAGGTGGAATGCCGCCGACACTGTCTTGCCAGTGCTGAGTTGCAGGCGCCATCTGTGGATGTAGGCAGCTAGTATGCCCATATCCTGGTTGAGACCCTCTTCCAATGCCTTCCATGTTGGTTGTCGCAACATAATGGCCAGGTCACCCGCGTAACCGTATTTTCTG
Organism: Naso brachycentron; assembly: GCA_029874485.1. Classification (NCBI taxonomy): domain Eukaryota; kingdom Metazoa; phylum Chordata; class Actinopteri; order Acanthuriformes; family Acanthuridae; genus Naso; species Naso brachycentron. The sequence continues at coordinate 25,931 of JAQFJA010006114.1, read as the reverse complement.
GATGTTGTATCCGGTAGGTTGTAGATGTAGATGTTAAGTAGCATCGATGAGAGGACAGACCCCTGCAGGACCCTTTCTCAGTCTTCTAAGCCTGCTTCACTGGCCATCACTGGTCTGTAGACTGAAGCTGCGGTTTGACAGCATCTCCATGATGAAATTCACCATATGCCGATCTGGGATTGTTCTCAGTAGCTTTAGATCGAGTCTGCAGTGCCAGACAGTGTTGTATGCGGCATTGGAGGCATTAGAGGCCCATTCAGACAGCGTCTTTCCGTCTGGGTTGTATGGTTGTATCTCCAGTCAGTGTCCTGGCAGTTGAAGTCACCAGCGTAGATGGCAGGTGCTGGGACAATAGGGAGTCACGACATGTTCAGCACCAATGGTGGAGGCTTACAGACGTTGACCACTGATGTTTCCTGTATCTTGGTGGCTAGCCACTTGATGCTGGGGCCTGGTGAGGATTGGCCAATGGCTGTCTAGCATAGGACAGTCCTCACAAAGGTTGTCTTTCTGTGCTGTCTACAGTGGATGGACCCAGCGAGGTGGAACCCAGGCAGCTTGAGGATGTTGTCATTTGTGCAGTGGGTCTCCTGAAGGAGGATGGCTGCTTCGTCATTGGAGTCAGCAAGGTAGGGTATGATCTCCAGTTTGGTGGTGGAGAGGCCCTCGATATTGAGTTGAAGCACTGACAGACCATTTCTTGTTGCTCGCAGGGGAGGCCGCGTGGAGGCTGTCATCTTCTCCCACAAGCCCACAACAATATAACTTCATAGCATAGCCTATTAAATAATAGAGGCTTTTTTTTTCTAAGTTCTTGCCAACCACCTGTCCCCCTCCCAGCTGATTAGACTTTACCTGCTCTCTGGGGGATGGGCGAGTTATCTGACGTGACCCCAATAGACGCTGTCGACCTCTCATCGACAGCAACTACATGATAAAACGACCAAAGCTCTCTGATGCCCAGGGAAGGAAAAGAAGAAGAGGAGAAAAAAACAAGACAAAGACAGAGGTGCAGTACAGTTAATGTGATAAAATGAATAGTCCGAAGTTAGCGTTGCAGTGTAGCAGAGTGTAGTGTTAACTTGCAAGCTTACTTTTGGACGAAAGTGACGTGGTTTGCTAATCAAGAAATAGGTAGAGTTAACATCAGTTAAATTTTACTCCCAGGTTAAATTATCAGGAAAATTTGGAAACATTAGGTCTACTCAGCAGGTGTTACCCCACCTGTCCTGTGTCATACATTTTTATTGACATCTGGTTAGCTAATGTTTGCCCTGCTTCTGTAATAGTCAAGTAAAATGCTATTCCTTTTCCATCTTCTTTATAATTAATAGTTTTAAGCCTTTGGTTTATTGTGTTAGAGTTTATACAGTCTTAAGTGTGAAATAGTGTTGAAGCTCCCCTTATCTTTCATATGTTATATTACTGTGATGACCCCTCCTTTCTGCACCAGCCTTGCTCTCTTTGCTGCTGCTCTCTCCTCTGCCTACAGGAGGGTCGTTAGTGGGATGGGCCACACCTGGGCCCAGTGTGCCCTTCCCCTACAAATAGCTGCCTGAGCCTGCAGTCTGTCTCTCTCTTCTCCTGCCGTCACCCGAGCTGGCAACATCTCAGCAGCATGAGACTGTTATGGTGTTCTTTTGTTTTTTCACACACACACACACACACACACACACCCATACATGCATTATACCACTGATCCACTGAACCCCAGTTATTCTCTGGATTTTTGTTTGTGTTTCTGTTAAATAAATTAAGTTCTTTAGCCGCCAGCTCGTGTCTGTCTCCCTTCATGTTGCAGCCAGTGAGCCAGGCTGTAACATTACACTGCAGATTACTGCTGCTTTGTACTTTGTTTAGATGCTAATCTGCATTTCACTGTAATGACAAAGTAGAATCTAATCTAATTTCCCTTAGCATGCATAACTTATGTATAGCAAACACCATGCATGCCTTAAGTTTTTCATCTTTGTTCTTGTAATCATCTTTTTTTATTATTAGACTTTAACACCCAATGTTCACACATGTTCCTTTTTTCAGATGCACTTCTGAAATATTTGAACCCAACCCCCAAAAATCTTGGATCACCTGCAGACATCCTCTCCACCTCAGCTGCATCAGGCACTCCTGTCCCCTCCACTTCAGCACAACCAAGTGAAAAAAAACGTTTTAGTAATATAGTTATTGTGTACAATGATATTTAATGCAAAGTGTGCAATTATTAGAGTTTTTCATGTCAGCACTTTTTTCTTTTAATATCCAATTTTGTGCAGTACTTTATTTATATTGAATTTATAATTTCTTTTATGTCATTTGCTGTTTGTGATTTTGATTTTGCGGGCAAAGCTGTTAATTTTCTGTGTGAGTGTATGAAAATTGATAGTGGAATTGACTAAGATGGGGGACACCAGCTAAAATTTTGCTTAGGGCACCGAACTGGTCAGGGCCAGCGCTGGTCAGAACAACAGGCCGTTGGAACAGCAGTGTGGCACCGATCATTTTTCATAAATTTATATTTATTTTTACTCAGTTCACCATTGTCAAACAAACATTTGTCATGTTACATAGTTCAAAGAGAGGTTCTGAGTAATGAAACTTCCATCCATGTCTGCAGAGCAAACTAGTGATGTCATTATGTAGTTCAACCAGAGCCTCTCTTTCAGATCTGGACATGATATTGAAGACCTTGTCTCTCTTACATTTTAAAACTGCTTGTACATCATTTCAATCAAATGACAATTTACATCAAGGGATGGCTTCCTATTTTTAGGGAGAATGTATGTTGGCTTTTTTTAATCATGTCATTGGAATGAAAAAGTTCTCTGAGTCTTAATCAATAAAATAATTTGTGAAAGCCTATCGATGTTAGTGGAAGTAGAAGGTGCAAATGATAAGCCTTAATGCGATGGGCCTTGCCTGTGTGTGTGTGTGTGTTTTCTTGGTGGTTTTGCTGTTTCTGTTCATAGGTATTTAGCCCGCCCTTTGTGCTTTCCTGCTGTGCAGTTTGCCTTTTTGGCCTTCTGGTTGCTGGGAGACTCCGTCTACCTGAGACTGCTGACTGGCTGCACCTGGGTGGAAGGGGATATAAGGCAGGTTTCCTGGGGTTTTGCTCTCTTTCTCTCTTTCCCTGGACAGCTGAGCTCCTGCCATCCTCTTTGTAGTTTTTTGTTTTACATTTCACACGTTTCACACCACACATGGCTTCACCTACATCCCACACCCCCACTACACACTGACAACCGACCTCATGTTCCATAAACTTTACTCATAATTTTGAATTAAACTTTTGTTAAAAGCTGGTTTACTGTGTAGACCTCCCTTACTTGTTATGGCCTAAAAAAAGCCAGTCTTAACATTTACCAAGGACATTGGTACAAACATCAGTTAAGGGTTTCAATGATAAATTTATTACCATGTTTTGCTCCTGGTGTTGCGTCGGTCTCTTGGTCCGACTCCGTCTTTTAAAGTGTAAAGTTGAATACTCCTCAGACTGTTTATCGAACCCTTAGGAAATAATTCAAAATGAAATGAATAATCAGTTTTAATAAGGTTCACTAACTTTATAAAGAAACAAATCACCTAGAAATCACACATTAAAAACATATTTACAATTTAAAGAAATCAAATACAAAAACACTGCAGCAAATACAAAACTTACCAAACTTTCAGTCTTTGTTGAGGCTCCAAGTTTTTCGTTTGCTTATTTTATTAAGATTTAAAGCTCCAGCTCCAATTTTATATATTGCACATTTGTTCAGAACAAAACTGACACTCAAAGTATATTTACTTATTTGCTATATGTCAGATATTTATGAAACAAAATAATGTGAGAATTGTCCTCAGTGTCTTACCTTTAGAGCCTAAGCTCATGTCTGAAAATCTCTGCAGCAGATCAAAATGCTGTAAAACTTCACTTGTCAGCTCCAAAGATTGTTCACCGTAGTTCTCCACCATCAGCATCGCTGTTTTATTTCGCCCTGCCATCGTCATGTTGTCATATGGGATTCTTGGTAGTCCTTTCTTGATGGCAGTGTGACACAGGTGAAACTTGAATTTCTCGAGATTCTCTTCATCCAAATCCTCCAACATTTTCAAAAGCCTCATGTGAAGTGATATCCAGGCTGCTTTCTCATGAGCTGTAAGTGATCAGAGGAGGTTTACGTATATCTCCACTGTGGCAAGAAACATTCACTTCTTTGCGTCTTTGTGTCTTATGTATCGTTGTTGTAGACTTTGTTGCCACCTGCTGACCCAGTTTGATTGTTTGAGAGATGAATTTTTGAATCATATATGAATTATTGTGTTTATTGAGATATTTTGTGAAATAAAATGAAGGTCGCATCATCAAAACATCCTATTAGCCATTTACTTTCATTTCTATAAACTGGTTATTAGTGATTGTGCTTCATTGACTTTAACATTCTCAGACACTGTTGCAGGAATAAAATGATCACATGTTCTCACTTTTACAGCAGATTTGTGATGTTTCTGATTGAAAAACTTTGTTCCACTTATTTGCTGTTGAATCAAAAGTTCAGTTAATCCAAAGAGGTTCATAGTGTCTATACTTTACTTATATTGTAGTATTCTTTTATCTCAGACACATAGGTTTGTTCCTACCTTACATGTTTCGATGGTATTGCTTCCGTCTTCATCAGAGGCGTCACTAGGTGTTGTGTCTTGTATCTTATCAGAAAACGAGCACAAAGGACAATAAACCGAGACGAGGGGGCCTACATGCTTTCCTCCACCTGGGACAGCGTACTCAAGCGGCGAAAGTGACAGCCAGAGGCGTGGCCGACCTGTCAAATCTGACGGATGGTCATGCCTCTGTAACAACATCGGCTGTATAAGACACGTCACACAACACCTAGTGACACCTCTGATGAAGATGGAAGCAATACCGTCGAAACATGTAAGGTAGGAACAAACCTATGTGTCTGAGATAAAAGAACACTACAATATAATAATAATATATCAAACGTTCAGGTAAAGCTAACATCCTTGGACATTCAGTTTTCCTGTTCTCATCCTTATTGGTAGGAATAGCACTGATTTAATTCTAATATTATTGGTGTACATTACCCTGGGGACCAGAGAAATCTGCAATGTTTTATTTGCTCGGGCAGATGTGTCTGATGTACGTCTAAAAAGACAGATTTCCATCCATTTTTGTCCGTGACAGGCCAACAACAGTTTATCTTATTTCTGGGCAGTTAAACAGCTTAGATGGCTGTGAGATTGAGCTGGTTTATAGCCACCGATGAAAACTGTGTCTTGGCAAACACAAATTACTCATATTATTATTTACTTTCTGAAGTGGTTTAGACTGATGTTTCACTGAGGAGAAAGAAATTAGAAAATGTCACATGACTGACGGAACCAAAATCAAACTATAACAACTTTGGTCAGCAGAGCTGAAGAGAAGCGTTTCTGATGGCAAAGTTTTTGCTGTGGTGGGCAGCTGCCCTGATCAAACATCTGATCCTTCACACATAAATCATTTTTGCCAGATCCATTTTGTAATCAAGAGTTGTCACCAAATCACACATTCTAAAACTGCCCACAGGTGTCACCGCACAGCAGTAGTGACAACATTTATCAAACATTTTGCTTTTGATGTAATAGTTTTGCTTGCAACTTCTTTTTGACATCAATAATTATTAATCATCTTTATTTTAATTTTATTTCAATTATTATTAATTTTCTTAATTAATTAATTATTTTTTTATTTCATTTTTCACTCTTAATTAATAATCAGAGTATCAAAACGACATTGACTGAAATCAGTGGGAATGTTGAGGCCAAAGTATTTTGGCCTTGGTGTGCTGTATAATATTGTAAACAGTACCTGATATTTTGCGCCCACTAACTGGGTCTTGGCAGCTTTAAAAAAAATGACAAACAATTCACTGCTTCGAAATGACTTTACAATCTACTCAGCTGTGACATGAAAGTCAAGGAAGCTGGATTCAACTCAATGATTGATGTAATCAAAGTGATAAACCTGGTGTTGTTGCATTTCTCCCTCCCGTTTTAATATTTCTCTTTGGTGACTAAATAAAGTTTAAACCTAAGTAGATGTTTTTACTGTGAATTACATAAAGTTTATATGTTTGTGCACCCGACTGGTGTTGTGTCGAATACAGTTTCCCCTGTTGAGATCTGTTTCAACCGTAGCCCCGCCTCCGTCTGAGTGGCAAAGATCACCCACGTTCACAAAGACCTCACGCCCGAGATGTAGAATGCGTATTATAGAAGAGAAACACATTTCATGACTGTGTTGTTTTATTTGGAAAAATGGGGTAACAGAGCCTAAACTATGTTCGCTGTATTTTCGTTATTAACACCAACTAACTGACGAAAAAAAAAATTATTAACAAAACTTGAATTCAAAATTATATTTGTGACAGAGTTGTCGTTTTAAATATTGTTGATTTTTGGAGTGTGTGAGCTACACATTCACAAAACTGCAAAAGGCTAAATATGCAAATATGAAAGACACAATACATAGACATGTAGATCATATTTCTCTTTGTGTTTTGTTTTGTCCCTTGTTTTTTATTATTATATTTTTTAATGCAATTAAGTGACGTCACCACTAGATCTCTGTTTAGCTGTTCAGAATATCTGTTGTTTTTCCGTCACAACAAATAGGCTAGGCCTACACTTTCACTGCAAGTTACTGAGAAAATCTCAAAATGTGGAACGCATCCCAATGGTTGATTTGGTTACTGTCAGACAGCGTTCCCCCTGGGTTTTATATGCAGTGAAACTCACACAGCTTTCAAATTTATACTGCAGACTTTTTACCCTCCAAGAAACAATTCATGTGATTTTCAGCTGATATCACTAAATTCACTCTTTATAGCAGGTCATAGCATAGCAAGTCAGAATGTCTTTCCCCTTCATATAAAGAGTACATTTAGTGATATCAGGCTGAAAATCACACGAAGTGTTTCTTTAAGAATAAAAAGTGTGCAGTATAAATCTGAAAAATGTTTGAGCTTATTTTCATATTAAACACAGAGGGAACGCTATCTGACAGTCAACTGTTGGGATGCGTTCCACATTTTGATTTTTTCTCAGTAAATTGCAGTGAAAGTGTAGGCCTGGCCTATTTGTTGGGTCAGATAACCACTGATACAGTTCCTGATGTAGACAGCTAAACAGAGCTGTTGTGGTGACATCACTGATTTTCATTTTTTAAAAATAACTAAACACAAGGGAGAAAACAAAACACAAAGAGAAATATGATCCATGTGTCTATGTATTGTGTCTTTCATATTTGCATATTTAGCTCACTGCAGTTTTGTGAAATGTGTAGCTCACACATTGCTTCAAAATATCAACAATATTTAAAATGAAAACTCTGCCACAAATAAAATTTTGAATTCAAGTTTTGTTCAGAATTTTTTTTTTCGTCAGTTAGTTGGTGTCAATGAAAAAAGACAAATAAAATAGTTTAGGCTCTTTTACCCAATTTTCCAAATAAAACAACACAGTCATGAAATGTGTGTTTCTCTTCTATAATACACATTCTACATCCTGGGTGTGAGGTCTTTGGGAACGCGGGCGTCCTTTACCATTTAGACAGCGGCTCTGGGGGGAAACAGATCTCAACAGGGAAACTGTATTTGAAACAACACTGGTATATATATTTTTTTTACAAGACACATATTATTGTGAAATGTGTTGGGGGGGGTGTTGTCATCTCTCTCTTACCTTTGAGTTCTGAGCTGGTCTCTGACAAACTCTGCACTAGATCAATCCTGTTCATGTCCATCAAAACCTCCTTGGCCACCTCCACCAACTGATGGCCATGGCTCTCCTCCATTAGATGCACCAGTTCGTCCGGGCTTCCAGCCCTGTCAAGACTGCTCAGTGGGATTCGCACTAGGCTCCTCTGGAAGTACGTGAACTGCAGAAACCACTTGAATTTCTGGAACTCCTTGTGACTCAAAACTTCAAGTGCTTTAAGAAGATTTTTCTTTACAGCTGATGTTTCTGCTGCCTACAAAAATTAAAGGATACTTTATCTGGGATAGTTTAACATTTATTTCTTTGCATTTCATCAGTTTTAGGGTTTTAGGTGCATAGATGTTATGAGATTTATGTTTTGATTGAACATCACTACAGACAATGATACCTTTCATATCTGATCTATTGATTACATTTAACATGTTTTCTTTACAATAACAAAGTATTTTTCATAAAATATTTTCTTTTGAAACTTTAAAACAAAGGATGATTTGACCTTCAACATTTTCATTCCTGTGAACTGACTTTGGCCTCATGACAACATATTCTGTAAAAGTAGCGTAGAGAAATTTTTTAAATTTTACTTGATATTTTACATTTTTGCCATAAAATCATTTGGGGAAAATATAGGTACTGAAGTGTTCAACCTTAACCTGCAAGAACCATCCAAATGAAAACATTTGCTTGGGCTTGATTTAGACAATGAGGATTTTTTGTTCAAAGTGTGTCTGTTAAATGGAAGCTGTGATGTGTCAGACTCACTCTCTCCAACTGTGCTCGTCGACGTTCATCCACAGACGGTTCCACTGAGAAGACATTGGAAATGACTCATACAGTTACAATTTAGTTTGTTAACTATATTATCTAATAATGAAAAAGGTAACAAAACTGAGTCACTACAAAATGGTTTGAGGGTTTTGGATTTAACTAATAATTAACTGATCCTTTTTTACATTTAACATTCTCTTCTTCAGGCCTTTTTATATTGGGATTCCACGATACAGGTGTGATGAAGTCTTGTAATCGTCACACCTTTGGATTTTTATGTTGATCTCACAACGGTGTAAAACTGGGGTGACTGAGTGTGATTTTTCTATTGATGTCAGCATTCCGTCATCACACACGTCACGCTGTTCCGTGATGGTGCTCTGGTCGTTCATATTGATCCCGTCTCACCTCTGTAACGCCTCTGTTACTACCTCCCAGGGCGATACAGAGCCAGGATCATTTCGTCCCCCCATCTCACGACGTTTGTATTGAAGGTGAGATGTTACAGAGGCAAAGATATTGCAGAATGAAATGGCAATATAAAAAGGCCTTTTGTTTTACCTTTGAGTCCTGAGCTGGGCATGGCCAACCTCTGAACCAAATCCATCCTGTTCATATTGATTAAAACCTCCCTGGTTAACTCCACAGACTGTTGGCCGTAGGTCTGCAACATCTCATCAACTGTGTCTTCACTGTCTCCCATGCGGAGCAGCATCATGTGTGGGAGGTTCTTCTGGTCCAAAATCAACTGCAGGAACTTCACGAAGTCCCGAAATTCTACATAGCTGAAATCATCCAGAATTTCCAAAAGCAGATGTTTAACAGCTGCTATTGTTGCCACCTGGAATAATTGATACAGACATATTTGATCAATCAAAACAGTGACGTTACATTCGTGAAAGGTTCAATTCTTTTGAAATGCTCTTTGCGAGGAATGAAGGGAACTAAGTCGTACTTGGTGAGAGTCGTTCTTTTCATCGTCATGATCAAATTTCACTGCCAGTGCCTCACTCCTGATAGACGAGGAAAACTCTTCGTCATGACATCACACACTAAACCTGCAGTTTATCTGAGCCATCCTACTGAGCAGCTCTCAGAACGCGACAGAGTCAAACGATCCAGCTTCCTTTGAAGAGCCGTAGTTTCCATCATTAAATCAAATTTTGATCACATTAAAGAGTTTGACTCTTGACATGTCATTAATGTTTGTAAGGGTGTTTCAGCTGGATTACACAAGATATTGATCCATTTGGTAATTACTGTTGTATTGATCACAGTATGTTCTTTTCTTTCATTGGCTAAAAGTCAAAAGAGTTCATTTTTTTTTAGAAAAAAATTTTTTTAAAGCAAAAGCTTTTCCCTCTAAACTTTCATTCTTATCACTTGGTTATGTTTTATCTTTTAGTTTACATTCAACAGCTGTTTTCACGAACACTGAAATGAGACACAGGGCTTAATTTAACTATTCTTAGTATTTTATATTTTCTTTACTGCTTTTACAAAATGTTTAAATTATAGTAAATAGTATTTTTAATAGCTAAAATTATAGTGATTTTTACTGTTGAAGAAAAGGATAAGTGTACGTACTGAATGTGAGGAAAAAGGTTTTGCAGTTTTTTGTTTTCTTGTTCACCATAAAATGTGACCAGGCTGGTTCTGTCATTAGAAGGATAAAACATTTAATGAATCAGATCTAATTATATATAGAGGTCTTTTACAATTAAGGGTGGTTTAGGCAGACTAAAAGAAACCAGGTCATGAGGAAGAGAATAAATTAACTCTGGAGACGCATATCCAATATTCCTTCAGATAAGACCCGCTCCCAGCAGGTGTTAGCAGTGATGCTAACTAACACTATAAAGTTCTTGACCTTCTGAGGAGAGCAGCTCAGCCATGGAAGTCTTGTTGTTGTTGTTGTTGTTTGCTTGTTTTTTCACTCAAAGCCCTGTTGTGGCTTTCGAGTGAAGCTTGAATGTCTTCACATGCTCAGGGGAGTGCCAGCACCATTGGCTTGATAGTTTCTTTTGCCTCTACACACATTACGAAGCAGTTGTCTCACTTGTAATTCCCTGTCCAAACTAATCTTGTGCTATTTAACTCAGGAGCCTTACCTACAGCCCAGCTACCTATCTTCTGTGCCGTCAGCCCCAGCACCCACCGCTGCTCTGTTAGGATTGGCTTTCTACACCAATTTCTCTCAAAAGCGGATGCTCTTGTTCAAATATTTCCCTTTCAACACCTTATGGTCCATGATCATGGTGCACGAGGCGAAAGTGCATACAAGCAAATCATCTATAGGAGCATCAGTCATTTAACGAAGCTCCCTGAGGTGAAGCAGGCGTAGGACGAGAGTATCCTCATCTTTTGGCATCACCAAAACAGTGGCACAACACCAAAAGTATTATAACGTTGGGAGGCGAGGAAAGCTTTCGACATGGTTTTAGTTGGTCAATAGTGCAAACACTTTCTGTTGCCACAAGATACATTCAAAAGTTTATGTGAACTCCCACAGACTAACTTGCAAGAATATTTTTCATTGTGACGTTTCGGTGCTAGACCTTGTGGCAGAAAGAAGGAACACAGGGTAACTCTTGCCACCTGAGCAGGAGAAGCAGGAGGAGGGGGAAGGGATAAATCAGGGCTCAATTTGCCCTCCTTTTGCGTCAAATTGACTAAGTGAATCCTTTCTCAGTGTTTCAGTCTTTTCTTCATAGTCAGAACACAGACTGGTTAATTATTGATACTGCAGAGAGAACACAAAATTTTGCAGAAAGCGTCAGTTTTGTTTGTTGCTCACAGTTGGATGTGTGTTGCAGCTGGCTCCAGCATCTTCTCACTGCAGCCGACACTTTACATGTGCCTCCGAAATTTAAAAAAGTCAGTGTGCTTTTACGCACCGTGCCTTGGTTGCTTCATTAAGAGGATGGGCCAGGATTTGATAGTAATTGTTTTTTATTCTGCTTCACATCCTCACAGGTCGGCTGTTACACACAGATTCCAGGTTTAAATGTGAAACTGTTTGTAATAAAGGCAATACATATGGATAAATCCTGAGCTCCATCAGAACTGTTTTTATTTCAAAAGTCAATATAAGCTCACAACCCACTTGTTTCCCCCTCTGACTGTAGATTTTGGCCATAAAATCACTCAGTATCAATTCATTATCATTCAAAGCTCACTGGCTTAAAGAGAGAGAGAGTGAGAGAAAGGAATTGTGCCGATTTGTTACAGGGGTCTAAACAGCACCGCGGTACCTGCCTGTGGCAGTTGGCGCTGGTCTTTGTGAATGAGGTGGTATTTGCAACAATTCTTATTTGCATAGAAAGGGGCCAATTTTGCACAAAATTTTTGGAATATTCCCTCGTTTATATGCACACAAATGGGACAGGTGCAACTGGGAGTGCCAGTGCAGTTTGTGTGCAGTTTGTGTGCATTTCACACTTTGTGCCTGCTTTGTAGATTGCAAGTTTTTTTCTCTCTCATTTGCAGGTTTGGCGGCTGCAAAAGCAGCACAATCCTTTTGTGGATCTGGCCCAAAGTATCACCTGCACCTGATGGTCACAAGTTTTTGTTTGTAACAGAGAGGGATGAGCAGGGTGCTGTTACTTCCTGTTTACTGTTAGTTTTGTCCAGTTTTTGCCACAACATCCATCAAATCAGACATGGCAGTCAAAACAACTATTGCTGTGTGTGGATAAACAAAGTTTAACACCACAACTTTATACACCTCCAGATTATCTTATGGACTCAGACATGGCATTGTTAAGTTTTCCAACATTTTGGGGACTTCCACAAATGATACAGAGCAGCAATAATGGTGATATTAGACATAATTAATGACAGAAGAAATGGCAAGCCTCCCCCCTCCACTGAACAGGCAAATATAAGCTGACTGTGTTATTCGCTTCGCTCACACGAGTGAGGAATTGAATACAAATTAAGATCCAGTGTGGGGGAGGATCATATGTATTTATCCAGAGATGTTTCGGTAACATTAGGTAACAAAATATGAAAATACATATATAAATGACCAAATTTTGAATTTGGGTCCTATCATAATATAGGATGCTCAAGGCGACGATAACTTTCGACTTAGATCTGTTGAATAAAAGCTGTGTTGTATAAAGTCAGACAGATGTGACGTTACTTACTCTCTGGATCAGTGCAGAGCTGTGTTTATCTGCAGAGTGTTTCTCTGAGGAAATAAACAGTGAAAGTCACTCATCAGTGATAGTTCTGACCTCTGATAATAAAAGTAACAATGTTTTTTGTTTGCTATGTTTATTTATCAGGCTATTTTGCCTTTTTCCATTATAAACCTTATTTATATTGTAAAGAAAAGAAGCTCACACTATCAGACACTTTTACAACTGCTTTTGAAATTTTAAAATATTTTTACTTTACTGTCTTACTTTTGCGTCCTGATCTGCTGTGCCACCACCTCTGGACCGGATCGCTCTCTCCTATCTGCTCCAAAAACTCCTTTGTCTTCACTACAGCCTGTTGGCCAAATGTCTGTACTGTTAAAAACACAATGTCCTGCAGGCTTGGTGTGCCACGCAGCATCAATTCAATGATTAAGCTGTGTCTGTGAAACCGAAGGTGATGCTTGAAAACATCCTTGTACTCGTTGAGTTCTCTGTCATTCAAATCTCTCAGTGATTCCAAAAGCTGCTCAATATCAGACTGCACTGTTTCCACCTGGAGAATTCAAAATAATGTTCAAGAGATATCAGTGTTATTTCTCAGCAAAGATGATAACAGATTTTTTTCTGTTCACATTAAGAAACATGGTTGTGGTAAGAACACATCAGCCATGTTTTGCAATGATACAGTTGACAGTATTTGTCCTATTAATTAAATATGTCTGTTTTTTACAAACTATTTGTACATGTTTACATTTCGACAGATGTCACATCACTCACTTTCTGGATCAGTGCAGGCCAGTGTTCAAACAAAGAGTGTTTCTCTGAGGAGAAACAAAATAAAAAGACTCTGAATGATTGATTAACATCAGGCTTTGTCATCACACAAAAATCTGATGTTAAGAATTAATTGCAAAATGTATGGAAAATCTTCTTGATAGTAATAATAATAATAGTAATTTGAGCAATATGCTCAGCAAGGTCATGATTTGCAGTGACTAACATCAACCCTCAGCTGTTCTAAAATCACTGTACATCACGACCTCGCAGGACTTTTTGCTTTTATAAAACTACATACCTGGCAAGGTTTCATAAAATACACACACAGCAACAAAAAATACTTTAAAAAAAAAGCCAAAACAGTCATTCCACCAAACAATGTAGTTCTTCAGCAACATTTAGTAGAATAGTTACCTAGCAACACACAAACACATCACACCAACGCAGCAACACACAGATAGGGCTGCAACTAATGATTATTTTCATTTTCGATTAATCTGACGATTATTTTCACAATTGATCGATGAATCATGTGTTCCATGAAATGTCAAAAAAGTGTGAAAATTTAAAATTTTCAATTTCCCAGAACCCAATGTGACATCTTCAAATTGCTTCTTTTGTCCAAACAACAGCTCGAAACACAAAGACTCTTCATTTATCATCATAAATGACACAGAAAAGCAGAAAATCTTCACATTTAAGACGCTAAAACAGCAATTCTTCTGACGATTTTTTTTTTTTTTTTTAAAGTGACTGAAAGGATTAATCACTTTTCAACATAGTCGACAATTAATTTCCTGTCGATTGGTAAATTGATTGATCGTTGCAGCTCTATACACAGACACAGTGGAAAGCATGTTTAAAGATGGGGTGATTATTAACATTTATCTGGATATCACCATCAATTGTTCAGTTGTTTTGTCACATCTTGGTGAGGTTTTTTTTTTTACTACTCCATCGAAAATGTTGTCGCTTGGTAAATGTAGGATCTTTTATTAGACACCAGTTATGGCTGATCGGTGAATCATTGATGTGGCGGTTAAGTCCCGCACATAGGCCAACATAACTGCTGAAACCACAAGGCTCACCTTTCCCGTTTTTCACAGTGGCATTAACCTGATGGAGAGACTGGTTTGACTCCATTTTGGTGATTGGTTTAAAATCAATCGGTACATCAAGTCTGAAAACAACATCTGTTTAACGGTACCGGCTTAATTTCTTGACTTTTCCAGCTCTTCAGTGTCTCTCTCACTAATTTCAGCGTGTCTCCTTTCGTTTTTCCCTTCCTCCTTCATCCTGTCCGTCTCTTTCCACCACTCATCCAGGCTAGGTCCTCCCAGCAAATCAAAATTAATGACAAAATCATTTAGAAACTACTTGTTTGGCTGGCACAGTTGTACTGTTGCACTGTGGTCACAGCTGTGTGTTTGTTTTACGGCTTGGAATGTGGCTCAGCCAATCAGAATCAAGGACCAGAACTAATCCCTTTTATAAAATCAGTTTGAACCCTGTAATGACTCCTGCTCTCTCCTTCACTTGTGTCATTCTGTTACTTTCACCTGTCATGTTCTTGCTGTCCTGTGATCTGTGCTATCTATGCTTGGATCACCTGATTGGATTACCTGCGTTAGTTTACCGCTTGCCTGCCTGTACTCCTCTTTATCCAACCATCAGCCTTTTAAGCAAATTTGGTCACATTAAAGTATTTTCACTTCATCAGCCTGATTCTGTGTATCTGCATTTGAGTCCAACCTTCCTGAGTTGCTTCCACTGTGAGAACTGTGACAACTGATTTTCTTTTGAACTGTGTTCAAGGTTCACACTGTGAACTGTAAACTGAATGACTTGAGGACTGTTATTCTCACTTCAATTAAGAGTATTTGTTGTTATATTTTAGTTATGTTTGAAGCGTCTTGATATTGTGTGTGAACATACCTTCCTCTGTAGTACTCACACCAGACTTTTCAGCTGACGGTCCTGCTGCTGCAACACATTTAACGAAAGATGTTGTTTGATGTAAAACACAGATTAACTCTAGTGATAATGTGATTGAGGAAACACAATCATTCTTTTTCAGTTGATCGATAACTAAACCTATAAAACTTCTGCTCAGTTTTTGTTGAGATTATTTCAACAGTGTTGGTTCAACTCTCGTATTTTTGCTGACACAACAGGCCTATACAGTGTCGTTACAAGGCTTTAAAAAAAGCTGCATCCAACATTTTGTCCTACATTTTAAGATTTAACAACCATGTATGCTGATCTATGGTTGAGTGACAGCTGTCTTCTTTTTCTCACCTTTGAGTCCTGAGCTGGACTCTGACAGCCTCTGCACCAGATCAGTCCTGTTCATGTCCATGAGAATCGTCATGGTCACTTCAACACACTTTTGACCGCATGTCTCCACCAACACATTGGTCAGTTTGTCTGCACAGTTTGCATTCTGCAGTGGTTTCCAGAAGTTTTGCTGAAGGCTTCTCTGGAAGATCGTGAACTGCAGAAACCAGCTGAAGTCATTTAGTTCCTGCTTAGTCAAATCCTTTAGTGTTTCCAAAAGCAGTTCTTTCACAGCCGCCCTGGTCACCACCTGAAAAATACCAAGCACATGTTCAGAGAGAAAACATGTTGTTTTTTTTTACTGGAATGATTAAAAATGCAGCCTTCTGCACCTGATCTATGTCATTATTTTAGTGATTTAAATGCTTTGTTACGAGATCACCTTCACTACTGATACCTTTGTTTATTAGAGCACAGGATGATCCCTGTCATCTTCATTTTAATATCTGTAATGTAATTATTTTTTTAATGCATTTCTAGCCTGTAATTCTGTCACTCTGTTGCTAAAAACGAAAAAAGCCATGTGATATTAACATCAGATGTTGTTTATGAAGTAAATGCAGAAATGTGTAGTAGCATAAAAAAGGTATGTTCTCAATTACATATATTATTAAACATATATATACATTTTCTGTTAAAAACATTTGGGACTGTTTTTGTCAGTCAGGACGCAGTGCAGACGCAGGTCCAAATTCTGGGCACAGGAGCACAAGTGGGTGTTGCAATTAGTTTTTTGTAATTTGGTGAACAGAAATGCAGGCGTATCTCTGTGCAGCCTTGCGCAGTGGTGAAGTAGGAGAAATAAATTATTAGTAGGTGTGTCACAGAATTTCAGTCATGGCCGATCAGGTCAACTCCTCACATTCCCTTTAAGTCTGCCGTGATGCTGCAGCGTATTGTCAATTTCAGCTGAAGGAGGAACAAACAGGTGCCAGCTAAACGTGACATACTTTTCTGTGAGGTTCAGACTCATAATCACAATTTATTAATTAAAGCACTAATAAAGAGCCATGTGTTTGTAACATCACTGATGTTGTGGTGTTGATAAATAAAATGCATCGGGAGCTTTGGGCGTGCACATTTACTTTCTGGAGGCTGTAGCGCAGTAGAGAGCGGGTCGTTGGTCCAATCAGAGGCTTGGTGGTTTGATCCCCGGGCTCCGGTGTGCATGTTGAAGTGTCCTTGAGCAAGATACTGAACCCCAAATTGCTCCCGATGGCTGTTCCACTGGTGTGTGAATGTGTGTGCGTGAGTTCCTGATGAGCAGCTTGACTCTTTGTAGAGAAGCAGCTTGAATCTGTGTGTGAATGGGTGAATGCTGACTTGTGTTGTAAGTGTTTTTAGTACTTGAAATATTACAGAACGCAATATAAATATACAGTTCATTTACTTTACAGTGATTAATAAAATGGCCTAAGCTGTCGTGGGTAAATGACAGTAGTGTTACACACTGTGGCTTTGTACAGCTGCATTGATTACTATGACAGAAGGTTTTTGAAATGTTATCTCTTTGTGTGATGTAACTGCAATTCAGACATATTTGAGGTTAACCCGAGTTGCTCGATATGGACAAGAGACGCAACAAAATACAACGAGGGGGGAAAGTTTATTTAAACATGGGAAAAATAACCTAAATGACTGAATGCAACCTTTAATCATAATAAAGAATATTGAAGAATATTGACTCTTGACTATTTAAATACAGGTCCCTGTATATCAGCTCCTGCTTTACATCTGCGGTGGCTGCATTCAATTGGCAGAGAGTGGCTGTTGCATCATGACGCAGCTGCCTGATTCACATCCAATGTAATGGACAAGAGTTAGCTTGATATTTTATATGAATAACTGAAATATAGGGTTACATTCAAAATTAATGTTTTCATTATGTATGTAAGTGGGATAAAATGCTGAGTAAATCCACCAAGCCTGGCTGTGAGAGTTTGGACAGTTCTGTTCATGTGCTCCACCTGCTGTGTCGACTTGGTTTAGGCTGGTGGAGGCTCAAAGTCCCCTCAAAAATGACAGCAAACTTGCACCAACACACCATTTGCTCAACCCAGCCCACCCAGACGGGTTCATGTCAGTCCATGAAAAAAGCAACTTAACACTAACCCTAACCCAAATCACCAATACGCCTGGACCTGCATTTAGATCAGATTTGTGTGGTACAAAAATAGAGCCCTTGATCTAAATAATTATTTTGGTCTCATCTGTCATCATTAATGCTGATGTGATTTTAAATCTGCATCTTTCTGAATGAAAGCGTAACACTGCGAGGTCAGACAGATGCAACATTGCTCACTTTGTGGATCAGTGCAGACAGATGTTCATCCACCGAGTGTTTTTCTGAAGAGAAAGAAATGAAGATAATAAAATCAGTCATCGACATCACTCTGTAAAAAGGATTACAATACAAAGAAGTCTATTAAAAAAATTACACTCAAACCTCAGCAAAGGTTATGTAGACTTTTTCACTCTCTCTCCTGATATATTTCATTAGTTCTAAAATATATTTTGTACACCAGATGCTGTCTTCTTTTCTTTACTTCATAAATGTTTATAATATAAAGAGAAAATGACTTAGATTTTAAACTTATGACTAACTTTATGATTTTAAAATGTTTTTGTCTTAATGGTCTTACTTTGGGGTCCTGAGCTTCTGTCTGACAACCTCAACACCAGATCAGTCCTTTTCATTTTCATTAAAACTTCTTTGATCTTCTCCACAGATTGTTGGCCGTAGTTCTGCACCATTAAAAAGACAATGTCCTGCATGTCTGCTACATTCAGCAGCCTGTATGGGAACTCTAGATCTTTGTAGATGACCATTTCAAACAAAACTTCCTTGAACCTCTTGAAGTCCTGGTCATTCAAATCAGCCAGAGTTTCCAACAGCAGCTCTATAACAGACGAAATCCGCTCCACCTGTTAAATTCAAAGGAAAAAAGTTTCATCTCTCAGGTGGGATGATTGCATATTTTTCTGCTCATATCTCATCAATGAACAGGTTCTAGAAAATTGGATGTGGTAGAAGTATATTAGCCATATTTCATGAGCTAATGATATAAAATTTGTCTAATTCAGCTAATACTGTATACCTATAAATGGTTTATGTAAAATGTGTATATATTTACACATTTCAATAATATTAAAGTGATTAACTTCTGTCCCAATTTATTAGTATTTTGTTTTGGTTAATTTGTGTGTTTACAGCCTGTGAGGAACTCTTTTGAAAACCGTGGTACAAAAAATGCAATGCACCTCTTGATTTTAGAACCGAGTGGCTGTTTCATGAGTTGTGTCTTTTCTCCGAATATAAAACCACAAACGTGACACAAATAACAAAAAAGAAAAAAAATATATTTATATCATCATCAGCTTCATCAACTGAATAAACGCTGTAAAGTGTCAAACTCACTCTCTGGATCAGTGAAAGCTGCTGTTCATCCACAGGACGTTTCACTGAGAGGAGAAGAAAAATAAAATCATTAGTAACTGATTTCAGTTACTCAGGCATTATCAACATTTATAGTACAAAGAACTTTATCCAAGAGACACAAGAAACTAAACTGGGACAGCAATGACAATACGTAGAGCTAACAAAAGATATTACAACAATGTTGAATCGATTTGAATATTTGTAATTAGAATTAACACAAACCTGGTTTTCTCATAATAAAAAAAATAAAAATATGAGCTACGTGTTAGTGTGTCAGTTTTTTGTTTTTTACACATTTCTTTGACTTACCTTCAACTCCTGAGATGGTGTCTAACAATCTCTGCACCACATCAGTCTTGTTCATCT
The DNA here is from genome assembly GCA_029874485.1 of Naso brachycentron. Lineage (NCBI taxonomy): Eukaryota > Metazoa > Chordata > Actinopteri > Acanthuriformes > Acanthuridae > Naso > Naso brachycentron. The sequence goes on along the minus strand of JAQFJA010006114.1, from coordinate 6,335 downwards.
TCTTTAAAACTTTTTTGCACACCTCCAGACACTCTTGGCTGAACGTCTCCTCCATCAGCTCCACTAAATCCTGCGTCTTTGCCACTTTGAGTCTGGCCCATAAGTTTGGTGGGAAATCTTTCTCTAGCTCGACAAGTGACTTGAATTTTTCAAACTCCTCGTAAGTCAGATCATTCAACACTTCAAAAAGTATCGCCTTGGCTGTTATTATGTTTACCTGAAAAATGATAAAACATGTCATCACTATATAAAGAACATGATGTCAGCTGTTTGTGTGATCTAGGAACATGATAAGGAACTGATCTCTTTACATCTCAACAATGTCAGAGTTATTAAGCTGTGGCTCTTTCTATTTTTATCATCAAGAGTACACACTAGGATTATATACTTTAGAATTAATATACTTTTTTTCTTCCATTAAGGGCCCCACTAGTCACCAAATGGCTCAAAATGTTGTCAATCAAAGATTATCGGCTTCACAGTCACCAGATTTCTACCCAGAGAAACAGCTATGGAAGATTTTGGACTCAAATGTCAGACCGCACTCTCCAACGCCATCATCAAAACCACCAAATCAGGTCATATCATCCCCTGAGTGTTCATCTTTCCAATAGAGATTTGAGACAGGTAGAAGAGACCCTTGCAGAGCCAAACACATCATTTTAGTTTGATCTGTAAACATTGTAAACTAAGCGGCAATCTCAAGTATGAGCAAGTGACATAAACTGCTCCTTAAATGGCCACTTGTGGCTGACAAATTCCCATGAAACCTCATATTAAAACGCCAAACTTTACAGCAGAAATAAGAATGTTTATCACCCACTGCAAGACACAAATTCTGTCTCTATAGTTTATTTTCCCCGTTCATGCAATAGACAGTGGGTAGATTGTTCTGTTGTTGTTTTTAATTACGCAGTAACGTCAACTTCATCCTTGATCCCATCATATTCATCATCTGAGTCTCTGAAACAGTGGTTATATGGTTATATATATATGAGTGGTTATATAGTATCCACACACATCTATCCGAATGCTTAAATCACTGGGCATTTACTCACAGGCACTGCTGCTCTCTCCAGGTCAGCTGTTAGCTCTGGCTCATTTATTGTGAGGATTTTGTAGAAAATGTCTTTTCCTTGAGCTCCCCTTGATTTCAAAGGCCCACTGAAGAGCGCTCTCATCCTCTCCTGAGAGGTGGGCAGAGCCCTGATTTCATCATAACTCTGTTGATCGATGACATTTTCATGGAGGAGCTCATCCAAAATGGGTGCAGAGTTTTTCACCCTCTTTATTATCTGAAGTTGATGTTTATCCACAAAGTGCTCATCTGAGGAAAGAGGGGAAATAATCTGTAATAATGACAGCTTGGGTTTGAAGATAACATAGAGCCAACTTGACAGAGTTCTTTTTAAAAGTTTCATTACAAGATTTTTTTATAACTCCTCCTTTCTATATTTAACGTGTAGATGTCTGAAATTCATCAAATATTAAAAAAGCAGAAACTTCACCCACATGTTTGTACGGCAACATAGTTCTCACTCATTTCTAGAGACTATTTTCCAGGACTTTTCCAGGACATTTTAAGAAGTAATTTAGCTAGTATTACAGAAAGAGATTGGGTCATACACTAATAATATTTAAGAACAAACATAAAAATATCCTCAAAATGTTGAACAATTTACTCAAATTAGTTTCTACAAGAAGAAATAATCTGAGCCTAATTTGTGTTTAGAGCAGTAGTAAGATTCTGGATTTCTAGACAATTTGATCAGTTACTGATCCACAGTGACAAGTCTGCAGCAAGATCACAGGCAGAGTACAAGGCATTTCAAACGGAAAAGTCATAACAACCGTGCACCTACCATCTGCCATCGTATTCACACCACTTGGTCCAGATGCAGCTGAAACAAACAATTGTTAACCATGAACTTGTCTTAGACTAGAGTTTATTCATATTACTGGTTTTCCTTTAAACAAAACAAACAGCGTTTAGTCAAGAGACAGCTAATAAAGGTTCACATTTGAACTTTAGTTTTCTCTCAACTTAAACCTCCTGGTTTAAAAAATGCTATATATGTGCCCTGATACGTTTTCAGTTAAGGAAAAAATTAAACAAAAGACTCTGGATATTTTATTTTTTCTTTATTGTCCACAAAAAGAAAAGGCCAAACTAACAATGTGTTATTCTCTCAATACTTTTGACTTTCAAAGCCCATTTGCTACTAGTAGATACTTTTGATTTTTAAAGAAGGCTTTAAAAGAAAAACAGATGCAATGTAGTTGTTGGCCAACCTTAAGAAACAAGAGTAAATATTAAAGTAAATAACTTTAGTTAAATTATAGCTGCTGCAAAGCAGTAAGCGTAGACCAAGTATTTTAAGGAGGATGACAAAGAAGAAGGATGAGGATGAAGATGAAAAAAGGAAGAGGATAAAGACAAATGGAGAGGAGGAAACAGGAAGTCCACCAGCAGAGCTGACTGGGCCAAAATGCCTGAGTAAGCTGCCCATCAACGTAGCTCACGACAAAACCAATCCACATCTCCTTCAACTCATCCTCCCTCGGAAAGGTGAATCAGGTGATCGAGCTGCTCTGCAAATTCCAACAACCGGGAAAAATGCACTTGCGAGGCACAGCTAGCTAGCAGAAGAAGAACGACTGTGTGCTCACTGACTTGAGTCCAGAACGAGCAGGAGAACCACAGATGGTCACGACGCTTGAAGCATTTATAACGTTACGGTGTAAGTGGGAGGAGTTATGTAATTAGTACTGCATCACGTATCGCGGTCGTACTGTTGGGCCTGACTGAAAAATCTGAAACCATTTTAATGGAGAGAAACAGTTAAACAGTCTAACTCTAAAATTCACCACTGAGACTTTTTTTTCACATTATTAACAATTAGTTTCCAACATTTATGAGGTGTATTGAATCAAATCTTTGAATTTCCTTCATTTGGACTTTAACTGTTCATCCAAGGAACAAATTTTCATCCTCAGAATACATTTTCATTTACGATGGCCACCTTGCAAAATGCAAATACGTCTTGAGGCAGAACGGCATGGGGGCTAAAGTAAAGTTTGGCACTGGACTGGACCTGTGTGCAAAGTGCATGAGAGTTTCATGCATGAGAAGACTTCCTCCTCAGAAGAGGAAAAGAGGAAGATTGGCAAAAGGTCCAGCTGCAGAGCTTTCTGGACTATTTCACATCATTTTCTTTTACGCTTGAAAATAAAGTTAGCAAATGTTCTATTTTTGTCCTGCATATTCTACTCAAAATAGACAGTTTGGACTGTTATAGACAACCTGACCTCAGTGAGAAAGAGGCGTGAGGGGACTGAGGACATTATGCCTGTGCACCTACCTTCAGCCATCGTATTTTCATCAGTTGTTGCCAGTGAAGATCAAGCAGCTGTAAAACACAGCACACATTAAGGCTCAGTCACTACACGTTTAAAACTCACTCCACTATGAAATGTGTCAATCATAAACAGCTCTTTCAGAAACTGGCACATTTAAGCTTTAGGAGTACAGGGCACATATTAAGCCTCTGATGTACACAGCATTAACTACAATTTTAAATCTACCTGAACTACACATACAGGCCTACTTAAAATGGGGCAACACAGTGATCAAAATGGAGCTGAAAGGAGGAGCTACTCTAATTAGCCTCTAGATCGATCTGTGGATTGTATTCAATCAATACATAACACATTTGATTTAATATATGTCAGAAAACAATGAAAAATTGTCCATGACTATTTTCTGGGGCCAAACGTGAGTCCAAATGTTGTTGCCTCTTCCCCATCAGTGCTAATTAGGACAGTAACAGTCTGACACTAACACTGTATCAGTCTCTGTAAGCAGCATTAAGTCAGTTTGATATTCAACATTTATTTGATATTCTAAATAAAAAACCTCTTCTGCGCTTCATTTGACTGAACATCAAAACAACAGGGCAACACACAGTAATATCCCTAATGTAACGTTAGGCTTGTTTTTGACATATCAAGTGTACAATTTCTTATAATAAAAATCCATTATGCTCCATATGTTTTAAACTGAGGAGGTCAAACCAACTGTGCAACGTAGGCCTCCAGACTAAGATCCCTTGTTTTTCATGTGCCGGTATGCCTTTATCTTCTTTGCCAACTGAATTGATTAATTATTATTATTATCATTATTATTATTATTGTTGTCGTTATTATTTAACAAAATATGAATCTATCTAATATGAATCTTTCTCTATTATCTTTTACAACCTACTGTTGAACAGTAATATCCCTCATGTACCACAAGGCTTGTTTTTGACATACCGTGGGTACATTATTATTATTATTACCATTCCTCTCTCCAGCTCTGCTTTAGCTAGTTATCGTGTAACGTTACTTTGATCATCTTAGCTAACGTTAGCAGTCAACGTTTGCTAGCAGCCTCTAACCGTTAAGTTCGTTAAACTAAGTTACAGCTAACGTTAGCCTGTGAACGTGAAAGTAAAAAGCTGTCTGACAAATGTTACAAATTAAAGTAACTGCCGTTTTGACACAACGTGTAACTTTAGCTTAAGTCTTTAGGGCTGAAATCCGTCCACTCCTGTAACGTTACAATAATTCGACGTACCAGTCGTAAAGTTACGTTATTTGACGAGTTAAATCGTGTATTCGGTATTCACACTAAGTAATGGTAACGTACGTCACATTATTCGTGCTGGACGTGGTATCAAAACTTACCGGTGCTCTGACGATTTCTGGTGCTTTGTGGAAAATGTAACCATAGCCCGAACCAACAGCATGTAACGTATTTCACATGCGGAATCATATCCGTCAGTGAAGACTTGCCTAAACTTATCTACATATCTCTGGAATGATAAATATTCGGGTCACGTGTAATCATAATGATCAGTGATTGCTTGCCTAAACTTAACCTGCCTTAGATTTATGTGCCCCACCCCGCAATTTTACACTAAAGTCAACCATTTGAACACCTTGCTTGAACTTAAGTTTCCACTTTGGATTTATTATCTTTCCAAGTAATTTTTTTCTAACCATAAACATTTGTCTTGGGAGAGCAACCCGAACCCCAGCGAACCGCAAAGTTTTGATAGATTGCAGAAATCGACAGAACACCCGTTCAATTAACGTCACTCTGTTTCAATATCCTCGAAGACTGACAAATAGAGAAAGTTGAAAATGTCGCCACATTTCTACATTTGAAGCTGGAGATAAACTAGTTTCCGTTGCTCCTCGAGCTCAAACATCCTCTTTGGCCTTAGACCACCGCCCATTTCACTGACCACTGTTAAAGACTGTCTGGATTTCATTACAGCCAGTGTTGGAGAGGAACTAGTTAAGCTCACATGTTGATGATGAATTACCTCATTGAATTGCAAAATAAATGTAACTGTTATCAGTCACACTTACAGTTTCTGAGAAATAATGTGTCATTAAATGACGGTTACTTGTGAAAATGTGAATGATTACAAAGGAGGTTACATCTGATATCTGTAAAAAGCTGAGGCTATATGCTGAATAATATTTATTTTGTTGCTTTGCATGTTTTTGATGTGCACAATGTCTTTGTTCTGACATTTCCAGTCAAGACCGTTTGATGAAGTTTGATGCTATTCTCAAGCTTCTGATTGGTTCTTGTTTGAATTTGCAGCCAACTGCCATCAACGCTGTCTGGTTTAAAAATTTGAAAATGGTAAACAGTTGAAAACATTTGTTCAAAATTTAGAAAAATAATCAAATGTAATAAGCTACACTACTTTGGTAAAGTTATTTAAAAGGTTACATTACTTATTACATTTAGAATAGGGTAACTAATAATTTGTAATCTGTTACATTTCCAAAGTAACCTTCCCAACCCTGATTTGAGTCTATATATGAAATAAAAACAAAACTACTGTGACAGGGTATCACTGTTTAGTCAGGTTAAATGTTTTTCAGTCTGAACTCAGTAGCTTTCACTAGTCTATTTTCAAAAAAAAGAGAAAAGAAAAAGGAATCAGTATTGTTAGCAGTAGAAAGTCAGTCTTTATTAGGCCTACCTCTGGTTAGAGGAACCACTGATTCATTTTTCCAGCAAATTCAGAAAAGCTCTGAGTCAGATGAAATAATGATTTGGCTTCAGACAGCCTGTTTTCACCACATCTTGGTGTCCATTGGTCAGGATGGAGGGAATGGTTCAAAGTCCAATGTGGTTATGTGGTTAAATGAATGTATAGGAGCTAAATGTGTTGTAGGGTGTGTGGTACGTGGTGCCGATCATGCCGCTGTTTTGTTTGTTTCTGCTGTTTTTGGATATTTACACCTGCTCAGCAATAAACCACTTGTGA